>JADBJO010024153.1:22500-25550 GCA_016801955.1 Conus betulinus
CGGCTGATTTGCTTTACAGACAGTTTTCTCTAAAAAAAATTCTGTCCAGTTGTTTAATTCTTCCTTCACTGAAGGGCTTTTTTCGTTCAATTTTAGACAGCTTTCATGTCCACCGGAGGATGTGCTCATTCTACAGGATGTTCGTTGTTGCTGAAAGGGACTGGTTGCTCAAACAACAAGAAACCAGAATCCAGTGGCATGCTTGACAACGTCTTCAAAAAGCAAAATATCTGCCGATGACCTGTCTTATTAGCACACTTGAGAAGGCTCTCACTGGAGAACAATTTTGGTTTACCGTTAAAGCTAAGTCTCTCGTTCAAAGTCTCTATTTCATCGCTTCTAATTTCCCATGTCCTGTACAAACCTGTGAGCCCTTCAGAGCTGTCCAATGCATGCACGTTTCAAAATGACAAACACAACGCGACTCATGTATGCAGGAATGTACTCCATTTTGAAGCATCTTTTGTTGATATGAAACGCTTTATTCATCTTGAAGCTCCCAGGTTCCAGACGAAGGGAGTTCTATTTCACAGAGCAGACCAGCTGCAGCCTGCTGGTTCTGCCGACCTGGCTTCTGGAGGAACAGTGAAACTAACGAAAGTACTCCCCTTCTTTTCCTGCTACTCCCTTATCCATAAATGCAACCCCCCTTCTAAAGTCATTTGCTGTAAGTGGGAGGGATTTCGATGTTCGCACAACTCCCTATTTATATAATACAGAACTCCATAAATGCAACCCCCCTTCTAAAGTCATTTGCTGTAAGTGGGAGGGATTTCGATGTTCGCACAACTCCCTATTTATATAATACAGAACTATGGGTTTCTTTTGATTTCTATAATTTGAATAAACTGCGTCAATCTGTGGGTGCCAAGCTTATGGACCACAGTGTGGTTGATTACATTTTATATATCAAATCTTAAAAGGGTTTTTATTCCTGAATACCCCCCCCCTCCCCCACCCTCCTTACAAATTGTCTTCACATTCTTATATACTTGTAAGGAAATCTGATTTGTTCTTCTTTCTTCTGCGTTCAGATACAAAGTCCGGTAGTTTGGGCAAAGTCAGCGGTCCGTCGGAGTGAGTCTGCCGTTCCCAACGGCTTTTCTTGGAGATTCACTACACAGGGCCAAAACTCACGCCGCAGGCTGTCGAAAGTGGGACAGGACTGAAATACGTGGGCTGGGTTTTGTGGGCCAGTACCACATGGGCACTCATCTGTGTGCGATATGTTCAGGCGATAGAGGTGGGAGAGCAACTGACAGTGTCCAGTTCTTAGTCTGAAGATGGCGACTTGCTGGGCACGCTCAAGATGGTGAAGTCATGGTGAAGGTCATCCCTCTCTACCTCATCTCATGTGTACTTTTATGTATCAAATTTAATCCTTCCTCACTGGGGTGCATTTTCAGACAAACTTCATGCAGGCAGGAGGATTTTCTCGGTCTCCAACAGTTTCTTTTTTCTTTTTCTTTTTCTCTTTTTTTTTTTTTTCTTTTTTTTTTTTTCTTTCTTCTTTCTTTCTTTCTTTTTTTTTTTTTTTTTTTTTTTTTTTTTTTTTTTTTTTTTTTTTTTTTTTTTTTTTTTTCCTACAGTAGATAGCAAGGATCCAGTAGCAAGCTAGACACTATCTTCACTGAGTGAAAAAGCTATTACTTGTCCTGCTAGCTTACTGGAAAAGGCACTCGCTGGAAAAATCAGTTCTTCTCAGACCCGCTTACCTTTAAGGGCATCTCTCTTGTTTTAAAGTGATGTATTTTAACTGGGAGAGATTTCTATATTTGTTCCATTCCATATCTAGGAAGTACAAATCATTGAGGGGTAGGGGTTTCCCATCATTTAACACACACCACACACACACACTACACACACCCATCACCACACACACACATATACTGAGTTGTGGTGTGTTTGGGTGTGTGTGGTGTTGTGTGGTGTGGGTTGTGTGTGTGTGTGTGTGTGTGTGCGTGTGTTGGGTGTGTTTATTTGCACATAAATGAATAAAAACAACATACTCAAAATTCTTCTCATGTTTTCGACCGAACCGATCTTCCTCCTGACTTTGTTACAAGAATCTATATACATACATACGCTATCATAATAATAAGATAGATGTCCCGTCCTCTCTCTCTTCCCTTCGTGCTCTCTTCTCAGCGACTCTCTCTCTGTGTAGGTTCTTCTCTCTCTCGGTCCCTCTCTCTCTCCTCTCTTTGTCTTTTTGAACATTCATAGGTTTACAGCGGAAACAATGAGCAGAAAGTCAACATGGAGGAATGAGGGAAAGCCTTAAGTTGCAGATGTCATATTCCAAAGAGCATATGAAGGATGTATTGGACATGGTAACACCACGAAACCGTCCCCCCTGCAGCATAACAGATCACTGTCCTCTTTTCATGCTCGATTCCGATCTCCTAAGTGCGAAAAGGTCCACTGGATACCACCACTCGACAACAAAAACAAAATCCATGTGTTGCAAACTGGTCACGCAGAAAACCGTTCCCCAAAGGTTATTTGATAGTGGAAACCAGGTGTGCCTGGGTGACCGAAAAGAAGAACCCCATGTAATAAGGGACTGACGTATCTTCTTCACTACGGAAATATCGACTCTGGTCAAAGTTCCTGACGTGTGTGGTGGTGTGTGTGTGTGTGTGTGTGGGTGTGGTGTGTGTGTGTGTGTGGTGTGGTTTGTTTATGTGTGTGTGTGTTTGTGTGTTGCGTGCGTTACGTGATAGTGCTGCGTTCTTGTGTTGGATGTTGTGGTCGGTTATTGTACTGTGTGGTGTGTGTTGTGTGTATGTGTGTGTGTGTGTGTGTGTTGTCGTGTGTGTGTGTGTTGTTTCTATCTTTCACTTACAGAAGTTTTAAGGAGAGAGATAGAGGAGAGTAGAGAGAGAGAGCAGAGGTAGAGATATGAGTGGAGGAGTAGAGAGTGAGAGATAATAGAGAGAGAATGGATAAAGATCATTGTTGCTCGTGCTTACGTCTCATGATTTCACTTTCAAGTCTTCTTGTTTTTTTTTTTGTTATGGGGACATTGGATCCTTCGTCCTTGGTAT
>JADBJO010024154.1:0-15000 GCA_016801955.1 Conus betulinus
TGATTGGTTGACTGATGGTCTGACAAGAAAATACGAACTTGGCCGTGGTGTTTTAGACCAACATCCCTGAATCGGGGATACAGATTTTTTTTTTTTTTTTGCCCCTTTTAATTACCTCGATTAAAAAACATCCCGCCTACCTAAACAAAAAAAAATTGTTAGCTGGTAGTGAAATTGAAAAGTTTTTTAGCCGAAGATCGGAAGAGCGAAAAGAAAAAAATGAATCTAAGACAATGGAAACGGAGGCAATAAAGATAAAACGAGTAAAAAAACCGAAGAAAATCCTACCATACTTACCCGAGTACCTCAAACAACATACGAACACACGATATAAAAACAGATATTTTTTACACGCATCCACCCGATCAATTTTAACACATCCCTGAACAGAAAACAGATCCACGCACCTGTAATCGCCAATACAATTTCCTTACATGCCAACCGAGCCAAGGAAATTTCCGAACCTTGACTTTTTTTTTGTTTTAAAGAATTAAGTATATTTTGGTTGTTTTTTGTTTAATTTACGCCCGCTAACTCCCTATTTCAGTGAAACCAAGCACTGAATTTTTACTTATTATAGCTTGGCTTTTCCCCTTTATCCCTTCCTCAAAACTTTTGCCGCGTTTGACGCTCGTTTCCATTTTTAAATCGTTTAATCCAATGTTTTATTTTTCACTATCAACTTAAATATTACAAAAATCCATTTGCTCTGGGTCCTTCCTTTTGGTGTTACAGCGTACTATTGGCAACAAAACTTGATACGGTTTAATCAGCACGCAGCTGTGGCCCTATGTCCTTGTGGAAACCACCATATACCTCACGCAAACGCGCCCGATGTGTGTGGTGTGTGTGGTTTGTGTGTGTGGGTGGTTGTGGGGTGTGGTGTGTTTCCCCCTTGTTTTGCCCGGTGGGAAGGTGTGGCGTACTGTGGGTGTGGGTGTTTTCTGTGTGCGTGCCGTGGCGTATATGGTTTGGTGTGGTGGTGTGTATGTGTGTGTGTGGTGGGTGTGTGTGTGGTGTGTGGGTTGTGTGTGTTGCGTGTGGTGGTGGGGTGTGCGGGGTTGGGGGCGGTGTTTGTGTGTGTGTTCCTTTTTTTTTGAAGTTTTTCCCATTCCAACTGCCTCGATAAATCAACCACTGATCATTTCCCCCCTAACGGCTTTTTTTGTTTGGAAAACCGGAAATGGAAAATAAAATTTTAAACAATATTAATTATTACTTTTTACGCTCAAACGGGGGTTCAACAATACAAAAGGACCCCCCTTTTTTAGGAAAGCAACCACCTAATAACTTCTCCATTTTTTTTGGGCTATGCGTTTGTCAATAATTTGGTGTAAAACAGTGATATCTGAATGGCACAAATGAATAAGTTATACGCTAGCGGGACGAACACACACACACACACACACCACACCAACACAACACACACACACACACACCTTTCTACATTAACAGGGTTTTTTAATTCCGTCAAACTTTCACATCACTTTCCAACGCAATAACCCGCAATACAACCCCTTCCCAGCTTACACTTTATTGAGAAAGTGGTTCACACACATCCACTAGCCCCCCATTCCTCCTCAGCCATTGTCGTTGAAAGACTTACCGTGCTGAAAAAAAAGAAACAAAAATCCGACGGTGCGGTCCGCTTCACCGACTATTGGGCTGCACTAGCCCTAGATATAACGCTTCCGAAGCGATACAAATTTTTAGCAACTGCCGCCACGTATCTTTCCAAACCCGTGCTGGGTGGCGGGTTAGTGGGACATCGCCCGCCTTTTCCCTGTTGGGAAAACCAAAACCCCCTCCCTCCTCTTCCTCTCTCTTCATCTCTCTCTCTCCCTCCTCCTCTCTCCTCTCTCCACAACCCCACGCCGCCGCTGTGATTGACAAGAGTTCAGCGACCTCCCCAGCGACACAACACCAACCCCTCGCCTACTCTCCACCACTTCAGTCCCACGAGTGTCAACACCTCCCCCTCCTTCCCGTCCCCCGCCTTCCTTCCCGCCAACCGTACTGTGCAAACTCAACACTTCTTCCCTCCGGGCAACCAGTGACTGAAGAAGAACTATAACAACAAAACAACTCCCAAGTGAGGCAAGCAAGCCACGCAAGCATTCCACGTCCCTCGGTTCCTTCCTTTTGTTGGGTTTTCTGCTCTCCAGGGCACTTTTTCAAAACGATTTACGCCGTGTTTGTCCGTGGGCGAAAGTACCTAACACTTGAAATAAAGAATGAAACAAGGAGAAAAAAAAAAACAACACCTTGAGTAGTCCCCCCCAGCAGAAACAAAATACACACGTCCCGAAAATGTTTGTAGTAAAACTCCGCCTTTGATTAAGTCCACCGGCATGTGGGTTTTTTTACTTTAATTCAAATATATAAACATAACGAAAAAAAAAAATGCCCCCAAAAGGTCCCGAGGTTTGTTGTATCCCAGCATCCAAGTCCCACCCACCACCAGGCAAGCCTTTGCGAAAGCGAACTTGAATTAGCGGGAGTGTCCCCGCTAGTTTCGAACCGGCGCCCTGCCTGCACTGTCCCACTGGAAGCTTTGAATCAGGTCCCCCCCCTCATTGGTATTATCAGCGCTTGGCCCGCCCTCCCTCCCTCCTTCCTTTCCTCCCCCTCCTTCCCCTCCTCCCGCCCTCTCCTTCCTCTTCCCACCGTCCCGTGGCCCTTTTCTGTCCCCGAGGTGGTCCGCCCACGTGTCAGCCACACGACTCCGCGCCTGGTCTAGGGTCCCGCTCCTCCTCTTTCTTCCTCCCCTCTCCATCCCCAACCACCCGTCCCTTTTCCCGCTTCTCTCTTCCGCCCTCCCTCCCGTCTTTCTCCTCTCTCGCTCGCCTCCCATGCCTCGCCTCTCCCCTTCCCGCCCGTGAGAAATTTTCCCGTTTTTGCAAGCCCCGGCCGCCCCCCCCCGTTTTATCCACATAACCCACCTTGCCTTCCCCCTCTTGCCGCGCTTGGGCCTTTTGGGGCTGAGTCCTGTGGCGCGTAGCTGTCCAAAGGGTAAGGGCCTTTTTCAGGAAAGGAACCGCCCGTCCCTTTTCCTCAGTCCCCGCCGCAGAGACGGCGGCCGCCCGATTTGGGCCTTGAAAGGCAGCGCGTGCACGTCCCCGCGAGGTTCCCAAATCAACTCAAGACACGCCTGCTTTGGTTTGACACACTCCGGGAGCAAGGAAACACCACCAATAAACCCCCCACACGCCCTGGCCCCAACTGACAACTCCGGAGCCGCTGGACATGGGAGAGAAAATATGGTGGGTGTTGTGTGGGGGTTGGGTTTGTGTGTGGTTGGGGGTTGTTTTTTTGGGTGGTTGGTTTTTTGCTTGGCCTGGGGTTAAGGGGCCCCTAACCCTTACTAACCCCCCGCTTTTTAGAAGGCCGCCTCCGCATCCGTCTGTTTTGTCATCGTCCCCCCCCCCCCGTCACGGTCCGTGGTGTGCAGACATCTTTTGGTCCTGAAGATCGTCCCCCCCGTCGTCCCCTTGGGGCCCTGGTGTTTTTGTTTGTCGTGTCCCCCTCCCCGCCCCTCTCTTACTAAGTCGCCGCTCGCCTTTGTCTGTCACCAGTTGGCCGTGTTTTTTTTAAAGTCCCAAGCTGGACCAGCAGCAGCACAGCAGCAGCCAGGATGCAGCAAAGAAGCCGGTTGTTGGCCCTTATTCGTCATGCTGTACTGTTTACTATGCTGGCATCATTGGTGTTAGTTGTGGTGGTGGTTTGTGGTGGTTTGGGGTGGTACATTTCCACTGAACCGCCAGAAAAATAGCTTTTTTTTTTCCCTCGTCCCCAAAACCTCGGGCGGCAAGGGACGCATAGCGGAGAAACAGACCAGACATATTTGGGCCCCCGACTTGCCCGAATCGACCCAGACCCTTCCACTTGCGTGGGGGGCTATGTTTTCAAGCCAGAGAGAGAAGAGAGAGAGGAAATACAGAGAGGAGGCCAGGTGTTTTGGTCCCCCCCAGTGGTTTTAAAATTATTTGTTAAAAGGGACCAGATGGGTGAATTTGTAGGTCAACAGTTTTTGGGCCGGAGGTTAAGAAGAGCTGGCCAGGGAGGTGGATGGGGGGGGGGGGGAGGTGGGGCGGGGAGTCGGAAGGGGGGGGTTTGTACGGCAAGGAGGGGAAAAAGGTGGGACGGGAGGTAGGCTGTAAGGGGGGGGGGGGGGGGAGGTAGGGGGGACAAGATCGGAAGTTTTTATATTGGAGGTTTTCAGTGTCCCCCCCCACCGTCTGTCCCTTTTTCGTTTCCAAGGAAATCGGGATGTCCGCTGGAACCATGCTGTCATGGTCCCAAATGCCGGCATGCCCAATGGGTGGCTTCCCTAAAAGGATATCCGATAACCAAAAATCCACTGCCCGAGGCGCCGTCACTCCCTCCCATTGCCCCTGTGGTTTCCTGAATTCTCCCTCCCCCTCTTCCTCTCCCTCTCCCCTCCTCCCTCTCCTCTCCTCCCCCGTTCTCCTCTCACCACTCCTCGTCTCACTTCTCCTCCTTCCCTCCTTCCCCCCCCCCCCCCTCTGGTCGCTCCTCCCTCCCTCTCACAAACACCACACAACACACACACACACACTTGTTTTGGGCTGCTTCCTCTTTTTAGCAGCAAACTGACTGAACTAACCACTTGTCCTTCAGTGTTTCCCGCGGGAAGAGAAAACAATGTTTTTGTTAATTGGAGGTTTTTCTGGCCAATTTTTGCCTGCCCCCGCCACCCCTCCCCCCCCCCCCACCTATCCCCCCTTCCCCCTCCCCTTACTTTTCCCCCTGGTCCCCACCATCCCCTCCTTTCCTCCTCCCTCCCCTCCCGGGAACTTGCCTTTTTCTTCACTCCACCCCCTCCCATCCACTTCCCGTCCCTTCCGGGCTATTCTGTCCCTTTTCTGTGCTTTTTTTTTTTTTTTTTTTTTTTTTAGATGGAAGGAGGGGATGGGGTGGGGGTGGGCGGGGGTGGATTGGATGCAATGTAAACCAGCAAACGGAAGCGGGTGTTCCGTTTCCGTGGGTTCCTTTTTTTTTATTTTTATTTTTTATTTTATTTTTTTTTAAAATTTTTTTTTTTTAACAATGCAAACACTCAACCAGAAAAATGCCACTGCCCTCTTTACCTAAATAATGGGTGTTCGTCCCCCTCCTCGCTGGTTTTTCACACACCAAACCACACGAACACACACACACACACAACACACACACACACACAACACCCAAACCATTGTTTTTTTCCCTTTGCTTTTCTTCCCCCAATTGAAAATTTCACCTCCTCCCCTATCCCCTGATCCCCACTCCGCCCTCCCGTCTTGCAATCCCCCGCCCCCCCCCCCTTTTTTTTTTTTTTAACACAATTTTTTTTTTTTTATTTTTTTTGCCCCATGCCGTCGTGACAAACAAGGGTTTTGTCCCCTCCCCTGACACCTTTTGCTCACCCTCCAACGGATGTCACTTTGGGCTTCCTCATAATTTAAATAAACCAACAGTTGAGTATTTTTCGGGCTTGGGGGTGGGGGGGGGGGGGGGGGGGGGGGTACCGGGGGGCCCCGCAAAGTTGGGACCTAGAGGATGGGGACGCGTTTTTTTTTTTGCCATCCTCCGTTTGTAACGTTCTCCTTAAACCCTTACTTACAATGGCAACTCTTTTCCAAATTGACTTTTTCCTTTGAAAATTTCTCCTAACCGTGGAATTTCCCGGTACTATGCGATTATAACGAATAAATTCACACAAAGGTAATTGAAATTTCATACGCCATCCTCTTTTACACCCCATACGATGTCTTTTAATAGTTAAATGAGAGAGAAGCAAAAATTCCTTTGTATCCTTAACCATTTCCCCATACTATGTCAATACTGGGGTCGCTCGTTTAATTTAGTTGCCTGCCCATCTTGCGCCCACATCCCCGACGCTTCTCCCTCCCGCCGTAGGTCCCCCTCCCTTTTGCCTCTTCCCCCCCCCCCCCCTTTTTTTTTTTTCCGAACCCCCAATAGAAAACACATAATTTCCGCTTGTTTTCATTTCATTAGTTGAAAATAAACATCGTATACATCAAGACAAAAGAAAAGAAAATCCTAGCAAAAGTGGCGGGCCTCCACCCATTTTTTTGATCGTGTGCCGGCCAAAGCCATTTTTTTTTGATCATGGCACGATTCTTAGAATATATGGTTTTATTCTCGTTCTTCGTTTTTACTGGGTCCTAAAATGTTTTATTTGTTTTTTTGCCCTGAGGAAAGAAACACAAGAGGTCGAATTACATTGTGTCTTGGTTCCCCCCTTGTATTTTTTGTTTTGTCTATGTCCCCTTTATGGGAACTAAAACCGCAATCTTCTAATTTTTGCCTTCATTTTTCCCCGCCCGTCAGTCCAACTCCCGTTTTTGGGAAACTGTCGAAAAGTGTTTGGGAACACAGGGGAGCGGGAAGATAACACCCACATCACACGGCGCGCGCGCGCGCGGCCGCCCGCGCCACACCACACACACACACACCAACACCACCACACACCACACAACAATATAATATTTAATTAATATATATATAATGGTGTTTGTTTTGGGGGGTGGGGGTGGTGGGGTGGGGTGTGTGTGCCTTTTGTGTTTTGTTTTTTAATTTGGTTTTAGTTTGTTTTCGGATGAACGCTTTCAATAAAATTGTTTAACGTATTATGTTTTTTGTTTGGTGAAGTAACGTCCGTGTCGGAATGTACATTGCTTTCCCCCGATGAATTCGTACCCCCCACGGCTTCCGCTAAGGTACCTTGTCCTCCCCGTCTTGCCATCCTTGTACGCACCTAATCCCAGCAAAACTCCGATGGATCCTGCTAATTTCCAATCTGTGAGTTGGTACCATCCCCCCGTCCATTTTTTGCAATACATTTTCTGTTTCCGTCACCTTGGGTTGGTTCTTTTGTTTTAAGAATTTTTTACCAACGACGGTGGCACAAGCCCCCTGGCGGTTCCCCGGCTTGGAGCTTACAAGGTTTCCACCTTGGAGTTTAATTGAATCGATTTCTACAGCGGTGGACCTGGAGGGTCCTAATCAATGGTAAAAAAAAAAAAAATATCCCAGAGAATGGTGTCGTTAGGGGTGTGCAAGAGAGGGACCCCCCTAGTGACCCAATATTTTTTGTTGTGCCATGGAACACCTCAACCGGTTTATGGGGCCCTCCAAGGGACCCATTCAGGACCAGACCTAAATTTCCTTATGTTTGTCCCCCATGTTTTTTCCTCCTAGTCCCCCCTTTGTTTTTTCGTGTGTTGGGTTCCCCCTTCGGGTCAGAGACCTTGTGCGAAAAGTCCCCCCCCAACACCACTCCAAACTGAAAGATCCCAACCTACACCAATTAACTGTCCCCCTTCCGGCCCTGATCCCTCCCGCCTTGCGCTGGTTTTTTCGACCAAATGCCAAACACCGACCTGTGGGGAACGAGGGCCAAACCAACCCAGCCAAAGGACGTCCATGTCCCCAGGAAGAGAACCGTGTGGGGGCGATGGGTTCCGGCCACACAACTGCGGAAGGAAGCCCCTCCCCCCCTACCACACCCAGGCAGCGCTCCGCGGTGGAACCCCGCAGGCAGATGAAGGCGAGGGGCGGCCCCAAGCAGACCTGGGAAGGAGGGGCAGCTTTTGCCTAAACCGAAGCCCTGAAGTCTCCCCCAGCCCTGAAGCTTGGGGATGAGACCAGGACCTGTGCCAAGGTTAACAGTTTCCCCCCGGAAGGGGGGAGAGGGGTTGCTGTTTGAGGGGGCCCCCCCCTTATGCCCGTGCCTCAAGGGGAGCAAAAGAAGGACTAAAGTCCAAACGTTAGTCAAAGTTCCCCCTTGAATAGTCGTGGCTCCAAAAACAGAGCAAAAAATTCATACCAACTGTAAAACAGCATCTTCCCTTTGGCGCCCTTTCCCGATTACTTTTGTCCCTTGGATAGCGTATCAAAACCAGAAGCAGAAAAAATTTCATACAACTGTAATTCCATCTTTCTGCGCTTTCCAATACTTTTTTCCCTCTGCGTCTGTTTTAGTCCTTCGTATGTTTTCCGTTGTTTGTTCGTCTCTCAAGGGGTTCCCTCTCACATTAGGGGCAAAAACGTAAAGGGTGTTTAAAAAACGAAAGGGAATCTTCTGGGGAGGTGCAAAGAAAGTTTTAGGGGGTGCAAACAGCGTTGAAGAGGGGGCGAAGGTATGGTGCCCCCCTACGAAGGGTAAAGAATGGAGGGGAAAGGGAAGGGAGAGGAATGAGGAGGGGTGGGTGTGGGGGGTAGGGGGTGGTGGTGGGGTTTGATGAAGTTAACCTTGGTTCAAACATAACCACACTAGTTTGTTGGTGAGTTTTTTATTTGTTCAGTTTGTGTTTTGTCGCAGTCCCCCGTAGTCCCCCCGTTCCCATCAACTGTCGCCGCCGCGCTTTGTGGGGTTGTGTGTGGTGGTGTGTGTGTGTGTTTGTGTGGGTGTTTGTGTGTGTGGGTTTGGTTGTGGTGTGTTGTTGGGTGTGTGGGTGTGGGTGGGTTGTATGTGGTGGTGGAAAAGCAATTCCCTTTGTTTCCCGGTTCAAGCATTGGAATTAACACTGCAATTTACAACCAGCATATTAAATCTTCAAAAAGTCCACACACCCACACACACCACACACAGACCACCACACCAACACTTCACACAGACACTCGTGTGTGCGCTCACGCAGCACACGCTAACATATCTCTGCACTTACCATAATTGCGAAACACCATAGGACATACCACACCACCGCGCGTCGCGCCGCGCGTTCCGTCCGTGGCCTCCGCCCGCTGCCGGGGCGCCTTACACAACAAATACATAGGCCCAACGCACTGCATTTGCTTTTGCTCAGCTTTCACATTCTGCGCACAACACCCAACCCACAACACACACACCCACACGCACGCACAACGTCACTGCGCACGCTCACGCACTCCGCACGCACACACTCACGCACACACCACACACAACACACTCACGCCACGCCCACTCCAAACGCACTCGCACTCACTCACACACAACACCAACGACACCACACACACACAAACACACACACACACACCACAAACACCCCCACCCATCCTCACACATCAACAGACCCACCACACACCACACACACACACACACACAACCGCTCGCGCGCGACGGTATGCCCCACATCTCTCAATCCTCCGCAAATTTTCCGGCCTGTGCTAAAATGAGCCAGCTTGAACTAATCCACCCGTTAAGCGCTCAGATGGATCCACTCAGAAACCTTCACTTTTTACACTCCTTCATCATTCCCTGTTCACCAGCCTCTCGGTTACTTAACATCCTGTTTAAGGGTGCCCGGCAGAGTGAGGTTGGATGTAGGGGAGGGGTTGGGAGAGAAGGGAAAGTAGGCCGGGGCGGGGTTTGGTGGGATAGTGGGAAAGTGGCGGGTGGTTGAACTGGGTGGTGGGGGGAGGGAGGGAGGATGGACCGTGGGTGGGGGTTTGAGAGCTGGTGATGTCCTTCTGTTCTTTTCCGTTCCTTGACAAAAACCCTTTTTTTTTTTTTTAAAAAAAAATTTTTGAAACGGCCGATGCCTTGCATAATGCATATTTTTTTGTATTTCGTAACTTTGTATGATTTAAAAGATCTTTTCATATCCTTTTCTTCTTTTCTTTTGATGATTTTAAAAAGATCTGTGGTGTCATAATCCTTTCTTTTCTTTCTTCCGTAACTTTTTGGATGATTTTAAAAAGAGATTCTTTTCCTGAGTTTTCTTTTATCTTTCTTTCTTTCCCCTAGTCGACACTGCTCGTATTTTTTTTTTGTGATGTCCTGTACTTCATTTTCGTGGGCGGAACACCCTTGGCCTAACTTTTGTTTCTTTTAACTTTATCTGCCGTGAAGAAGCTTTCTCCCTTTTTTTGTCGAAAACGCGGTCCCGTATTTTTTTGTCTTGTAGTTTTTTGCCCTTTGATTCCATGGGTTTGGCGTGACACTCCAGTTCTGTCGCTTTTTTTTTTTTTTTCACGTTTTCTTTTTTTTTCCTCTTTTTTTATTTTTTTTTTTTTATTAATTGAAAGAATCTTCTTGTGCCACCAACTATTAACAACTGGAAAAAGGTCCAACCAAGTTTTGATGCGAGGGTTAGGTGTGCAGGTGGATTTACCCTCCTAGAAACGTCGAAAGAGAGCGCTGTAACGACATACACCAACACCATAAAAAAGTTTTTCTTACAGCTGTGTGAAGAAATAATAGACTTTGATCAAATGACAGCCCTGATATGACGCTTGTACTCGGCGGAGGTATTAACGACATGGTTTAAAAGTTGATGCAGATGCAATCAGTGAAACTAAAAAGCTAGAGGCAGATGTTCTTTGCTATCATTTCAACAGAGGGGAGGTTATTAAACACGAATAATTTTGAAAGTCACCCTCTCTCTCTCTACGGCTATTGGTTGTCAGTTTAAAAGCAAATCCAATTCATCATGTTAAGTATGTGTTGGTTGCAATTAACGTTCCAGTGATAAGTTCCTGACTTTCAACCTGCACCAACACTGCCAAAGATTTTATTGCACAATGGTATATTGATCACAACTGAGAAGCGCGGAGAACATGAGGGTAAAGTCTGATAACCACGAGAATCAAACTAAAGGGGGAGGCAACTCGGTGACTGCTGTCACTGGTGTGTGTGTGTGTGTGTCTGTTTGTGTGTGTGTGTGTTTGCGTGCGTGCTGGTTACTATGCAACTTCACAGCATCAGTGTGTGTGTGTGTGTGTGTGTGTGTGTGTGTGTGTGTGTGTGTGTGTGTGTGTGTGTGTGTGCTTGTTACTATGCAACTTCGCAGCATCAGTGATATTCAGCCAAATCACAACTATATATTAATCACTGAGCCACAGTGATATCAGCTTATCCACCCGATTGTTTACTTCCGTGTGTCTTTCAACAAGATTATGCAAAACCTTCCGAACTAATTTTTAACAAAAAACAGAAAAGAATATGGAATATCGCCCGCGGTGATGCTGAGCAAATTGTGCTTATCAGTGGTTTTAATTCGGATCAAAGAGCTGCTCCAGGCCACCTTCATTAAGTTCATCACACTTTTTTTGTAAGTGAACATGAGCACTGTAGAATTCCTGTACCAATTGATCAGGGCCTACGAACAATATATTTTCGTGGACTTTTAAAACTTTCTAGCCATACAAACATTTTGTTATTTTGCGTTTTTTCTATACCGTATCTTTAAAAAATAAAAACTTTAAAAAAAGTACAAGGGAAGTAACTTAGTCTGTGCCTATTATTATTCCCATGGCGGGAAAAAAAATGTTGTTTCCTTTCACGAATTATGCTGCTCAAGGAAGTTTTGCACACACACACACACACACGCACACGCAAGCACGTGCGCGCTCGCGCGTGCACATACACACACACACACACGCACACGCACGCGCACGCGCGCGCACACAACACACACACACACACACACCACACACACACACACACACACACACACACACACACACACTGACTGACTGAAACCAATTTATTGTCAGATTAACTCAAAGTTGTACTGACACACACACACACACACACACACACACACACACACACACACACACACACACACACACACACACACACACACACACACGTATGCACGCGCACGCACACTCATGCACGCGCGCACGTACGTATGTACGTACGCAATCATCAATCATATTATGACAACCTGTTTTTGTCGAATGTCGCAGCGAAACACCGAATCCGAATCCAATGTCGGTCAGTTTGTCTGTGGCAGGTGTGTGTCCTTGTGACGTCTGGTCGGCACTGTAATGGTAGTGTCTTCACAGCCACAGAAAAGAATGGAAGAAGGGAGCAAACTTTATTTTTTGTGTGATATTTTTCATGCGCGCGCTTGTGTGTGTGTGTGTGGTGTGTGTGTGTGTGTGTGTGTGTGGTTGTGTGTGTGGTGTGTGTGTGTGTGTGTGTGTGTGAGGGTGAGAAAGTGTGTGTGTGTGTGTGTGTGTGTGTGTGTGTGTGTGTGTGTGGTGTGTGTGTGAGAGAGAGAGAGAGAGAGAGAGAGAGAGAAGAGAGTGTGTGTGTGAGTGTGTGTGTGAGTGTGTGTGTGTGTGTGGTGTTGTGTGTGTGTGTGTGTGTGTGTGGGGGTGGGGGGGGGGGGGGGGGGGGGGGGGGGGAAGGGGAAGAACGAATGAACGAATGGGGGAAGTGAGTCGAGAGCAGTTGGGAATCCGAGTCATTTCTTTTCACGCTGTTATTATTATTATTATTTTTAATCTTTCTTTTTTTTTTTTTTTTTTTTTTTTTTTTTTTTTTTTTTTTTTAGTTCTAAACTCATCACGGAGATCCACCACAGTGGCATCACCCCTCAGTCAAAGACATGATGGAGCCTGGGGCCCTATCAGGGGGCTAGATGACCAACCGCTGTTGTAGCCACTTCCTGCCTGTTGTAGGCACTTTCACCCTTCTGTCCCCGCCGCTGTTGTAGCCACTTTTCACCCTTCTATCTCCGCCGCTGTTGTAGCCACTTTCATCCTTCTATCCCCGCTGCTGTTGTAGCCACTTTCACCCTACTTTCCCTGCCTGTTGTAGCCACTTTCACCCTTCTTTCTCTGCCTGTTGAAGCCACTTTCACTCTCCTCCTTCCCTGTCACTATTGTAGCCACTTTCACCCTTCTTTCCCCGCCGCTGTTGTTGTAGCCACTTTCACCCTTCTATTCCCGCCGCTGTTGTAGCCACTTTCATCCTTCTTTCCCCCGTCACTGTTGTAGCCACTTTCACCCTTCTATCCCCGCCGCTGTTGTAGCCACTTTCACCCTTCTATTCCCGCCGCTGTTGTAGCCACTTTCACCCTTCTATCCCGCCGCTGTTGTAGCCACTTTCACCCTTCTTTCCCCGCCGCTGTTGTAGCAACTTTCACCCTTCTTTCCCCGTCACTGTTGTAGCCACTTTCATCCTTCTTTCCCCGTCACTGTTGTAGCCATTTTCACCCTACTTTCCCCGCCGCTGTTGTAGCCACTTTCTTCTTCCCCTTCTTTCCCCGCCGCTGTTGTAGCCACTTTCACCCTTCTGTTCCCTCCGCTGTTGTAGCCACTTTCACCCTTCTGTTCCCTCCGCTGTTGTAGCCACTTTCACCCTTCTATCCCCGCCGCTGTTGTAGCCACTTTCACCCTTCTATCCCCGCCGCTGTTGTAGCCACTTTTCACCCTTCTATCCCCGCCTGTTGTAGCCACTTTCACCCTTCACCTCTATCCCCGCCGCTGCTGTAGACACTTTCACCCTTCTATCCCCGCCGCTGCTGTAGCCACTTTCATCCTTCTTTCCCCGTCACTGTTGTAGCCACTTTCACCCTTCACCCTTTTCCCCGTCACTGTTGTAGCCACTTTCGGCCTTCTGTCCCCCGCCGCTGCTGTAGCCACTTTCACTGTCACCCTTCTATCCCCGCCGCTGCTGTAGCCACTTTCATCCTTCTTTCCCCGCCGCCGCTGCTGTAGCCACTTTCACCCTTCTATCCCCCCCGCCGCTGTTGTAGCCACTTTCACCCTTCTATCCCCGCCGCTGTTGAAGCCACTTTCACCCTTCTATCCCCGCCGCCGCTGTTTGAAGCCACTTTCACCTTTCTTTTCCCCGTCACTGTTGTAGCCACTTGAGTTCACCCTTCTATCCCCGCCGCTGGCGTAGCCCCCACCCACCCTCTTCTCTCCGACCTTCATCTCCTCTTTGGTTGGTTCTGTATAGTAATGATATGAGCGTCGTGGGGGACTCCGAGTCGTGACACAAGGGTTATCTAACCTTCTGATAGGATTTTAACCCTGCTCTTCATTCACGTCTGACTGTCTGTCGGTCACAGGAGAGTTCTGCTGCAAGGGTTTGTCCTTGCAATGTTCCCGAGAGTTCGCGCTAAGATGGCGTCGTGTTGTGTGTGTGTGTGTGTGTGTGTGTGTGTGTGTGTGTGTGTGTTGTGTGTGTGTGTAACTTGGATTCGTGTGTGTGTGTGTGCGTGCATGCATTAGTGTGTGTGTGTGTGTGTGTGTGTGTGTGTGTGTGTGTGGCACTTGGATTCGTCGGCTACTGCAGAAGGCATTGATTTGGGCTTTCAGTTGACTGAAATTTCATTCAAACTTAAAGGAAGATTTACGTGTTCTGTCCAACGAAAGAGGCAAACAAATTACAAGATAAAACACGACGCGCGTTTCGACCTCTTTGGTCTTCTTCTTCAGGCAAGACAAACAACAATTAAGACACCGAAAACGAAGAACGAACTTTTAAATTCAAGACGGTGAACACGAGGAACGAACTTCATAATCAAGAGAATGAAAACGAAGTAATGTCATTTTCTTGGAACTCAGAAATACCCCGCAAATGGAATTGATTTTTCTCTTCTTGTCTTTTTCACCGCTTTAAGAAGAGACACGGACGCTTTGTTTTGTTGTCTGCTTGACCCACTAACCTGCCTTCTCTGCACGCTTCTACGAACTTTTTATATTATACTGTGCTGTGAGGGATGGGCTTTGTTGCCAGGGTGGGGTTGTTACAATCTGTTTGAAATTATTATTTGCTAAGTTCTTTCGCAATGTTGCTGATACTCATACAAGTACACGTCTATATGTGAATATATTGCAAATAAACTGGACTGGCTGACCAAAATAGCTGTCAGTGTTTCATCATGTCCACCAAAAAAAAAAAAAGCTTTCCCTCGTGTCCATGGTTTGGTTAATTTTGCTTACTTTGTCATCAGAACCACACAAAGTGTGCTGTACACATTTCCTTTATTTTATTTTTGTCAACAAATAAACCGTGGCCAAGATTACACTGATCCGGCCCGAACCGTACGCGTATTCAGGACACTCGGGCAAAATTGCAAGACTAGCATGATGGTAGAATGATGCAATGAGCAGCAGCAAATACGAACCCATTACATTTTGGGGTAGAAATTGAGCTGACGACAGATTGAACAGTTACTCTCGGTGTTGCTCATATATATATATATATAGATAGAGAGAGAGAGAGAGAGAGAGAGAGAGAGAGAGAGA
>JADBJO010024154.1:20000-25548 GCA_016801955.1 Conus betulinus
AATTTGATAAAAGTTGTCCAATGCATCCGACTAGAGCCAGTCAACCCACCTGCGTGGCCTTCCACATCAGCATTCCAGGAATGACAAGGCTTCTGAAGGAACTAAATCCAGCGAAAGCCGATGGCCTTAGTTCCAGAGTTTTGAGTGAGGCTGCTGAAAAACGCGCATCGTCCCTAACTCACTTCTACCAGGCCTCTCTGAACACAGGCATGAGAGATGCCAAATGGCCTTTCAGTCCCAGAATGTTGGTTCCTGCATATGACCTGACGGCGATGGACTTTGGACCACCCTAACAGACTTCCAGGTCACCAACTGCAGTATGAGAAAGTCCCTGGGTATGATCACCATAAAGGATCTGAAATGGGACGCGCAGATTCTCGACATGATCGCCAACAGGGCAAACACGACCGGCCGTGGGCTTCGTCAGGCGTAACCTGAAGGTCAGCAACCCCCAGGTAAAAGAATTCGTCGACAACGCTCTGGTGAGACCGTACTAGAATATGCCAGTCCAGTGTGAGACCCTTTTGATGTCATTATGGGTCAGGAGGTGAGCGGCTAGATGGTGCGATACAGTATCAGGCAACCCCCAGAGTGGATACTATAGTGAACGAACGGAAGTGGCCAACTCTCCACGAAGATGACAGGGACTGACCATCCTGTACAACCTTCATCACCAGCTCGTCGTCTTCAACGCCAAGTATCCCTCGACCACCCATCCACAGAGAAGAAACCGAAGACAATTCCACTCCTACGCTGTCTACTCTCACCAGACAAGCTTCCTCCCCCCCCCCCCCACTTCGCACAGTTCCAGAGTGGAATGGACTCCTCCCGGAGGAGGATGCCTGTGCTTCTTCTCTGGAGCAGTTCACTTCGGTCCTCAACAAACATTTCCACAAACCAGACAGCCCCCCCCCCCCCCCCCCCCTCCCCGCATCCCACCCTCTTCCCACTCATAAGTAAGGTCGATGAAGACTGGGGATGTGCAGGTCGGGGGTGTATTCCCGAGGGACGCTGCCGTAGCCGGAGAGGCCTGGCTAGAGTCGTGAAACTATCAATGTCTTCTTTTGCAACATCCCCCAGTTACATGTGGCGTCTTCCATCAGTTGAATAAGTTTGGCCTTTAAAAGCCTTAAAACACACACACACACACACACACACACACACACACACACACCAATAAACAAAAGCAAAAACAAAAACCCAGCCAACCAACCAAACCAAACCAAACAAACACCACACACACAAAACAGAAAAAACCTCCACTTCCCTTCCCTAGCTCTCCCTACCCCCTCCCCCCTCCCATCCTCTGTCCCCCCCCCCACCCCCCCCCCCCCCACCCCCCCCCCTCCCGCTCGTCGTCCCCTACTACATCTCTTGCCTTCCCCTGTTTACTTTCTCCATCAGTCTATGTTCCCGAAGTTTATACTTACATCTCCCCATTACCTCCTCCAGTTGGTTTTCAGAGGTCCTTGGCTTCCTTGTGGTCTGTGTTTTCCCCAAGAGCTGTTTCCTTGCAAACAACAGGCCCCCAGATTAGTGCCCCCCCCTCCCCCATGTCTAGGTTTCTTGGCGTCAGTGTGTGTATCCCAGATCTAGGTTCCCGTCCAGGTCTTTTCGGGTCGATATTCCCTCGGGTCAAAACCCCTCGCCCCCTCCCTTTCCCCTAGCCATTACGCCCCCTGCCCCATTCTCCACAGCTCTTTAAAGGGTCTGCACCGGATTCTGTGGCTATATCTGCAGCAAGCGAAACGAACACACACACACACACACACACACACACACACACACACACACAGGTTCCCTATCACATTCAAAGTTGCCTCAGGAAATAACAGAAAGTACTTCTGATGATTTTGTCATACTTTCATTCTTGCTAGAGATGACCAACAGAACTAGCTTCAAATGAGAAACTTTCGAGTAGAAAGCAAGAGAGTTTGCCAATCTGCAGAACAAAGCCACTGGGATTTTTTTGTGATTTCTTTGAAGCAGAGCGCGGCTTCGTTACTGAAACAAGCTTCAAACATTTTATTTTACCAAGTGTCTTGTCATCATCTACGCTTAGGCCCTGCTGCTCATCGTCGTCGATTTCTTTCTTCGGACAAACACAGGATCCCAGCTGTCTTTCTTTACCCTGCACCCGAACATAGAATCCCTGTTGTCGTTCTTTATCCTTGACCCAAACACGAGATCCCAGTTGTCGTTCTTTACCCTGGATCCAAACACGAGATCCCAGTTGTCGTTCTTTACTCTACACCCAAACACGAGATGCCAGTTGTTCTTTACCCTGCACCCAAACACTGGATCCCAGTTGTTCTTTACCCTGCACCCAAAACACTGGATCCCAGTTGTCGTTCTTTACCCTGCACCCAAACACGAGATCCCAGTTGTCGTTCTTTACCCTGGACCCAAACACGAGATCACAGTTGTCGTTCTTTACCCTGCACCCAAACACAGGATCCTAGTTGTCATTCTTTACCCTGGACCCAAACACTGGATCCCAGTTGTCGTTCTTTACCCTGGACTCAAACACGAGATCCCAGTTGTCGTTCTTTACCCTGCACCCAAACACAGGATTCCAGTTGTCGTCGTTCTTTATCCTGCACTCAAAACACAGGATCCCAGTTGTCGTTCTTTATCCTGGACCCAAACACGAGATCACAGTTGTCGTTCTTTACCCCGCACGCAAACACAGGATTCCAGTTGTCGTTCTTTATCCTGCACTCAAACACAGGATCCCAGTTGTCGTTCTTTATCCTGGATCCAAACACGAGATGCCAGTTGTTCGTTCCTTACCCTGGACCCAAACACACAGGATCCCAGTTTGTCGTTCTTTACCCTGCACTCAAACACAGGATCCCAGTTGTCATTCTTTACCCTGCACTCAAACACAGGATCCCAGTTGTCATTCTTTACCCTGCACTCAAACATAGGATCCCAGTTGTCGTTCCTTAGCCGGTACCCAAAAACAGGATCCCAGTTGTCGTTCTTTACCTGCTGCACAAACACAAGATCAAACTTACCGTTCTTAACACACACACACACACACACACACACACACACACACCTTATGGCCTCTGGCGATTCTCTCGGTAGTCTCCAAGCAACGTGCTTTGGGGCTTCCTTTGCACAGCGTAGTGATGTCAGTCCCGGGCTGCATCTCTAGTCTTCCCTTGAAGTTCCAGTCAAAGAGCCGGCCGGGTACTATACGTTTCACGTTCCAGATGCCCATGGTTGTGACACTAATTGCTTGTTTACAGAAAGATACGTTCCTATCCATCGCCTGGTTTTTTTTCCTGCTCTGGGTCTCTGTTCATTGCTACTTAGATTAATTCATAAATGGAGGCTGCTGAATACTCGGAACGCTAAAATATTCTCATGGTATTACTTGTGTCTGCAGAGAGAAAACATTTCTGTGCATCGCCTTTTGTTTTGAATGCGCAGTGTTGACCTCGCTCTGTCAGGAGAAAGGTACTGAGATTAATAATTTGAATAATGTCAGTACTGTCTTATATGGTTCATAAATGTTGCTGAAATTGCCATGGTTATTTCGCAGCAGTCACAGGTTGCAATTTTTTTTTTTTTTTTTAATGAAGATCAACAATTTTATGTACCACCGGGGGTACTTCACTTAATATGTGAATATCCATGTATCAGATATGGGTTTGAAAGTACTAACATGGATGATAAGTGAGAGTGGAGGTTGTTTGTTGTTTGTTTTTAAAGAAGTGTCTAATATCATCTGGCGATGAAAATTCATTCAAGAAACCACTGACCTGAACCGAACTAATCACTGCTACCTTTTCTTTTCTCCCTCCGAGCTCAATTATTTGTTATTCCGTTGTATTCCACTTTAATCAAGAAACGACGTTGGGGCTGGATTGGACATACGCTGCAGAAGCCTGCAAGCAACATCACCAGACAAGCCCTAACATGGAACCTTCAAGGAAAACGAAAAAAAAAAAAAAAAGAGGTCGGCCAAGGAACACCTGGCGCAGGGACCCGGAAGCAGACATCAGGAACAATGGGGATGACTTGGAACCAGCTGGAGAAAAGAGCCCAGGACAGAGATGCCTGGAGGTCCTTGGTTGGCGGCTTGTACCCCAGGAGGGGTAACAGGCGATGATGATGGTTCCACTTTAGATGCTGGATCTGTCTGTGCTTGTAATGTTGTCACCGCACACTCCGTGTTGGGAAAGATTCCAGTCCGGCAGTCTGATTGCCAGTATAGGCAGTGAGCTTTCGGAGAGTCACTGTGTGTAGGGTACAGCATAACGGAAGGCGGTGCCCATCCTTCTCCCTCCGTTCGTCTATTACATTCCCTGACTTGAATTAAGTATATATTTACTGCTGGGTGGACAGAGAGAGAGAGAGAGAGAGAGAGAGAGAGAGAGAGAGAGAGAGAGAGGGGGGAGAGAGATGGGAGAGAGAGAGGGGGGAGAGTGTACGCGCGCGCGCGCGCGCGTGTGTGTTGTGTGTGTTGTGTGTGTGAGTGTGAGAGAGAAGAGAGAGAGAGAGAGAGAGAGAGAGGGGGGGGGGGGGGACAGACAGACAGAGAAGTTCCATGTCAAATATTTCAAGATAATAATAGCGAAGGACGCAGGGAATGATGGGGGAGCCTGGACGGGGGAATAAAGGAGTTGGGGTTGGGGGGGGGGGGGGGGGGGGGAGGGTAGTAGAGATGGAATGGAGGGTACAGATGGAGGGAAAGGAAGGAGGGGGAGGAGGAGGAGGAGGAGGAGGAGAAGCTGTCGCAGGTATGCCCAAGTAGACAGTAGAGGGCAATAATAACAATTTTAACAGTCCCGCAGCAACACGAGTCCTCCCTGCAGTTAATGAGAGACGTCTCTCCCTCAAACCACTAACCCTCCCTCCCACCCCCTCCCCCTTTCACTCCTTTCCCCCTAACCCCCACCCCCACCGCCCACTCACCCAATCTCACTCACGACAACCACCCGCATGCATGATGGGTATTGATGACAAAACAATACAGACCTGCTGCGAAGAGAGAACAGGTAGTGTGTGTGTGTGGTGTGTGTGTGTGTGTGTGTGTGTGTGTGTGTGTGTGTGTGCGTGCATACGTGCGTGCGTGCGTGTGGTGTGCTGTATGTGTGTGTATATATGTGTATGCGTGTGTGCGTGCGTCAGTGCATGCGTGCATGTGATGTGTGTGTGTGTGTTGTGTGTGTGTGTGTGGGGTTGTGGTGTGTGGTGTGTGTGTGGGTGTGTGTGTGGTGTGTGTGTTGCGTGTGCGTGTGTGGTGGCGTCCGTGCGTGCTGCATGTGTGTGTGTGTGTGTGTGTGTGTGTGTGTGTGTGTGTGTGGATGTGCGTGAGTGCGTGCGTGTGTGTGCGGGTCGTGATGTGTGTGCTATTTGCGTGCGTGCGTGCGTGGTAGTGGTGGGAGGCTTGGAGAGGAGGGAAGGGAGGGTGGGAAAGAGATGAGTAGGGGGGGGGGGGGGGTGGGGGGGTGGGGGGGGGGTGGAAGGGGAGGGGGGGGAAAGGAGGAGAACGAGGAGGGAACCGAACCCCGACCAACCTGCCAGCCTTCCG
>JADBJO010024155.1:0-2500 GCA_016801955.1 Conus betulinus
TTCTCCCCACACACCAACCCAATACCCACGACACACGGCACAACTAGCACATGAACCGCACACACGCACCGCACACTAATAGCTGTGTGTTTAATGAAGTGACACCTGTTTTGGGGTTCTCAGAAGTTCTCTGGCGATTTTTTCTTTCTTTACTTTCTTTTACTTGCTTTTTTTTTTTTTGAGAGCGTACAGACAGGGATAGAAGAACATCCGAGAAGAGAAGGAGATAGGGGAGGAGAGATCAAGAGATAGAGACGGGAGATAGAGATGTTCGGTAGCAATTTTTGGGTCTAGGTGTTGTCCTTCTAAATGGAGGCGCCATTTGTCCAGAATCCATATCACTCATATCACCATGGCACGATACATCATCCCTAGCGACTTTATCCATCATCATCATCATCATCCTCAATCATGCATCGATCATCCTTCATCATTAAGCTCATCATCCTCCATCATCATCATCATCAATCTCAGCCAACAACAACAACAACAACAGACAACGAGCGAAAGCAAAAAGAACGAGACGAAGACGTCTGTCTCATTGTTGGCTGAATAACATGTCTTAATTATTCTCTTGTGATTTTTTTGGTGGTCTTTTACCTTACTGTTCTTTGTTTTGTCTGTTACCTTATTTCCCTGTCCTAGGATTGCAACATATGATATACTTGCCGTTTATGGCAAATATGTACAAAATTAAAGACTACAAACCAACAGAAAATAACACTGTTAACAACAAAACCTACAGCACATTCTCAAATTCAACAAAAAATGGCATGTCATTCACATAATGTACATATAGAGCAATATGTTGGTACATCTGCACAATACAAGTCATAATATGATAAAGGAGCAGTACTGTCTTAGACATACATCATAAAAAGCGCCTTATCACATCGATTCCTCTTACCTACAAACACACAAGCATAGTTATTCCTTGAGATAAGAGGATAACAGACAGAGGGGATAAGACAATTGGCACAGGGGCGTATCAATAATCGTCTCTAAACATCTACAACCTCATCACCATATTAGAATATCATTAAGGATATAGTGAGTAAAAGAAAGTAAATACAGGGTTGATTCTCTATAGTTACCCTTGCTTTAACATAATCGCCTACTTGCTTCTAGAAACAACAAAAACAAACATACAATAGAACAAAAAACAAAATCTGGCATGTACTACGAATAATTAACACGCAGCCTTCATCACATCTGTCCTCAGTTGTGGGCAGCACGTTAGTATGGCTCGCTTCGCCAAGTCATGTCTATCTGACCGCGTACATCATCTGCGCTACACTTAATTCGAATATTCCTTCTCGCTCTTCTTCTCTTCTCTCCTCTCAGGTGCCTAAGGCTCGCGCTACGGCCATCATGAACGCTCATCTCCGACCAGGCGACGTTCCGGGACAAAGTATCCCCATCTCGGTCTAACTGCCATCCGTCACTACGGTCTCAGACACTGGCAGAGTCCGCTCCTCATCATCTCCTCCTCTGCAACTGCCTCTCCCTCCCTGTCTGTAGGTCTCTCTCTGTCCCTTTACCTTCCTTCCTTTCCTATCCCGCTTTTGTGTATCCTCGCTTCTGTTCTCCGTCCCTTCAATTAATTGTTCGGTGAGAAAAGGAGCTCATTTTGTTCTCGTTCTTCTTCCTATATCTTTTTTTCTCATTTTGCTTTTTTCCTTGGCGCCTGCCTCATCAGTGAGTTTATTTGGGTTCTTTGTCTCGTTAAGACATTTTGGTGCAGCTACAGATCAGTTTTTAAAACATGTCTTCTTTCATAGATATTATCTCCTTCCACCCTTCTTGCAACTTGTTCACGGCCAAAGCCTTACACCACACCCAGCTTATCCCACTCACGAAGTGGAGCGACCGGGGTAATGTCTTCTTGCACATATTTCATAGAGTATATTCGACAGTGGCAGACAGCGCCCAGAACTCCAAGTGATAACACAAATACGCCTGATTTTTTGATCCTTCACCTATCAATACCCGACCGCCTACCGTTCATCTGAGAGGTTCTTTTGCTGTTTCAATCACCTCAACCTGTGATTCGAAGGGCTAAATAAAGTCACGCAAACGGCAGACTGTCTGCATTGGCAAAACGTCGAGGGCGCGCAAAGTCTCCTGGTTCTCCTCCTTCACCCATAATCTGCCTTCAGCTAACACGACAACCCCCACATCAGCACAAATGCCAAAAACACAGAGCCACAAACACACAGCACGACTCCACAAACGCAGGGAATAGGGGGCCAGGCGACGGACCACACACGTGAACGGTACGCCAGGGGGGCACTGACACGACATCCGCAGCACACAACCAACACACCCCACACACTGCACACACACCATCACGCACATACAGTAAGCTGTTTGCTTTCATGACTCTACACGCTTTTTGGGGTTCTCGAAAAGTCTCTCTGGATCTTTCCTTTTTTTTTTTTTTTTGAGCGAGAGAGAGAAGAAAGAGAGAGCAGAGCGAGGAGCGAGAGAGAGTTGTGTG
>JADBJO010024155.1:7500-25547 GCA_016801955.1 Conus betulinus
ACAGGTAAACAACGCAAATCAAGTAACCAAATTGCAAGGAAATTAATCTTCAACTCGTCATGTCATTAGGTTGTTAAATGATCCTATTGTGAGCTTAAACAAGCACGTGTACTAATAAGGATATAAAAACATAAATTCAGATAACCAAGCAAACGAATCAATTAATCACTCCGGCATATTTCATCAAATCATGTAAGTTCTGATACATCTGCTGAGATAACGTTGATGAATACAAGGCAATATGTAGTTACACAAACTAGAAATGAATTGTCATACTTCTGGACAGAGTACAGTGAAATGCAAGGTGGCAGAATGATTATTTACCACCCTGGAAAACAATGAAATCTAATTTTGTCAAAAGATACTCGAGTTTTTTTTCCGGTCTGACAGCCTGTTGGTGAGTACTTGTTTTAGATTTAATTGACTGGATGAAAATTGATGGGGAAAACCATGAAATTATTTCCAATGTTGAGGGTTTTTTTCGGCCTGGTGGCCTGGTGGCCTGTTGGCGGGTACTTGTTTGAGATCTATGGCAGTATAGGTAAGTGTGGAAACAGTAAATTTTCCTGGTGGTTTGTAACCTTGACAGGCTGTCATAAGATGGCGATGAGCCCTTTAGTTTTTCAGAGCAAGCATGAGATTGACATGCCTTGAACTGGACAGCTGCGAGTTCCACAGATGCAGACTTCCCTTGGCATGTGTCTGACGATTGCATCATCTACAGGCTGAAGATGCAAAATGTCACGCAGATCCAGGCTGGGGACTGGCACTGTCTTTAATACGCTAGAGGCAGTGGGTTGGGTTGAGGAGAAAAAGAAAAACACCCGAGGGTGCTGGGGAGGACCCAGAGAAGCACTGTCTTCACCTGCCTTTAGAGCAGTCCTGTACCACCCTTGGAGGCCTGCGCTGTGTTGACGATGGGGTACAGGCACGCGCAGGGGACACTCCATTAAGATATCAAGGGACATAACTGCTCCTGAACAGAGGTAAATCAGACTAACAGGATGCAACTCATAACAGCCTTCAGCCCGTATTTCATGACTGCAGAGCCCACCGGCGAGGTAAAAAAAACACCACCCCTCAGCTGTCGAGCACACCCCACAGACCCAACAACCCCTGCCCACGGACAGACCGAAGCAACAGCGCAAACTTCCGACACAGACCATGCTTTTCGCCTTACGGGGTCTAGGTGCCCTCAAGGAGAGAATCCAAAAAAGAGTTGTAGGGTTTGTCTTTTCCACTGCTGTCAAACAGGACTTTTCCCTGTGGTCAGTTGGGTCTTTCATCACCGTCACTGACCTTTCCTTTCTTCTCCAGGGTCAGCCTAGTGTAGGCCAAAGAGAGAAAAGCAAACACCCGAGGCGTCTGCTGGAGGAGGGACCAAGGATAACACTGTCTTTCACTCTGCCTTCTTTAGAGCCGTCCTGTACCACCCTTGGAGGAATCGTAATATCAGTTTAACTATTTCGTATATTCTTCGGTTGAGATATGACCATGCTGGAGAAGAAGTTGGGATTCGTGAGAAAAGGTGGTATATGGTAGTGTGGTGTGTGTGTGTGTGTGTGGTGTGTGTTGTGTGTGTGTGTGGTGTGTGTGTGTGGTGTTTCGCGTGTGTGTGTGTGCTGTGTAGTGCGTGCGTAGGTGTGGTGTTGTGTGTGTGTGGGTTTGAGTGTGTGTGTGTGGGTGTGTGTTGTTTGTGTGTTTGGGGGGTGGTGGGGTGGGGGGGTGGTATGGTGGGAGGGTGGAGGGGGTTTGTGTGCGGTGCCGTGCGGTGTGTGTGGTGTGGTGTGTGTGTGTGTTGATGTGTGGTGTGTGTGTGTGTGCGTGCATGCGTGCGTGCGTGCGGGTGCGTGCATGCGGTTTGTTTGCTGTGTAAGTGTCGGTGTGTGTTGTGTGTGTTTGTGTGTGTTTGTGTGTGTGTGTGGTGTATAGGTGTGTGGTGTCCGTGTGTGTGTCGAGATGAGAGAGAGAGAGTAGAGAGGAAGAGAAGATAGAGAGGAGAGGAGAGAGAGAGATGACGAGAGATGCGTAGAGTGATGAGGTGAGGTGTGTTTGAGGAAGTGAGGCGTGTGTGAGGAGCGCGCGTGTGTGTGTGTGAGGTTTGTGCGTGCGTGTGTGACGACGGTGTGACATGGTGTGTGTTGTGTGTGTTTGTTGGGTGTGTGTGTGTGGATGTTTGTGTGTGTGCACTGTGAGAGCGGTGTTTTGTGGTTTGTAGTGAGGAGGTGTGTGTGTTGTGAGGTGTGGGTTTGTGTGGTGTGTGAAGTTGAGGTGCGCTCGCCATACAGGAACGCGGACACAGGGGAAAGTAGAGGAATGAGGGGGGCGGGCCTATATGAGGAGGTAGCATCGAGGAGGATGACTTGAGCGGGGAGATCAGCGAGCGGGAGGAGGAATACGATAGATCCATTAGAGAGAAGAGGGGAAAGTAAATCCTCTTTTAGGGGGGATCTATGTCATGAACTACACCATATATCCACTTTTAATTATCCAAAGCCCGTACACAAGCAACCACACCCTCTTGTGTTCGTGTTTGCACTCGGCTCCTGCGCTTGCCTTGTGTCCCTGTGTGGTCCCTGTTGTCCCAGTGTGACTTCATGTGTGTGTATGTTACCACACCCACCCGGTCCCCCCCCACACACCCCCACACCCCCCCCCCCCACCCCCCACCCCCCCCCCCCCTTGTGTCTCTCCGTCTGCCTTCTCATGTAGGTCTGTTTCTTTTCTGGGTGTCTCTTCTGTTCCTGCTTTCCCCATTGTGTCTCCTCCTCCCCCTTCCCCCATTTTCCCGTTAGCTATATGTGAAGAACCAAGCAAACTACGTGAAACGATTATCATAAGCAATTACTACTGTACGTAGCTGTGATAACTTAACTGTACGTAATACTCTTACGTCGTAAACTACTGTACTGTAAGCGGGTCACTTAATATCCTTTTATCAAAAGTTCTGTACATCAATTTAAGCATTTTGGGTGGCATGTGGCACCTCAAATACAGTTTTAATGATATCAGACATCTTGACAGATGGCGTGCTAAATAGGTATTTTACACATACACACATACACAATTTATTACGGAATGTATACACACATCGGGTTCGACAACTCACGTTTTTAGGAGTACGCCGGACCTTCGGCAATGTTGGTGATCAAATTGGTAGATGGCGTGCGGGTCGAAACGGTCTCGCCCGGCCCTCCGACCATCCGCCGGGCCATTTGGTCCAGGAAAGTGTGTTACGTCTTGTATTCTTTCGCATTTAACACATTGGTTCTGTGACCCAACTCCCCTTCTGGTCATACAGAGACCCAAAAGTCCTTTCGAAATATTGACTATGGCACCGAGTTCCGTGTGGTGAAACGCACCCTTACATGCTGCACAGCACGTAAAATCGCGGTCACACCAACTTTCGGATATAAGCCGGAACTTGAAGTTGGTTTTGGTCTGATGCGGGGTGCAAACGCTTCCACATACATGCACCCTCTGGCGTACAGATAAATGGGGTATTTATAAAGAAAATCAAGGAATTTAGTGAAACTCCCATTTTGATAACCAGTATTCGATTGGAATGAGACTACTTTAAACCGACTGAATGAATCAACCATCTGTGGTGAAACGCACGCCATTCATCGTGCAGGTCAGAAAAATATCCCAGGGTATACACGTGCTGGTGTGTAAGTGTGGATTGTAAAGTTGATCGAGCTTGGTCTCTATCCTAGGATATGCTATATAAGTATTGATACTATAATAAACATCTTGCATCACAAACGCGAATAACAGAGTACCAACACAAACCTTCTTTTCCTAGTCCTAGCTGAATATTTCCAGTGATAATGTCCTCAATGGTAACACTTCCTACAAAAGAATTAACGAAGCACATCTGGCCAATGCTGAAGCAGATAATCAAGAACTGCCCAAGGTAGACAGCGTTGCTGTAGGATAGTATGGATTGTGTAGGAGTGAGTGATGAGTGATTGGTCTCAGCGAATCATAGGCTTTACGCTAATAAGTATCGATAAGCTCACGAATATGATTTCTCATAGATGATGAAACATGTTTAAATTTGCTAATAGAAACACAAAACAACATTTCTTTTCTAGCTGAATTTTTTTTTGAATATGTAAGAACCTGACTTCCACAAAAAATATAACGAACACATATCAGGCTGCATGAAGACAATAATCAAAAGAGAAAAAAAATTTTGAAATTGGGCACACACGCTGAAAAAAATCAAATAGGATAGATTGTGATGATGATGCTGGATGATGATTGTTCCACAGATAGCTTTACATAATAAAATCGCAAAGCCTCACAGATGATGATTGTCTCATAGATGATGATTGTTTAAATTCCATAGAAACACCAAAACACCGTCTTTTTGCAGTGTAAGCTTTCGAAGCCACTGCTCTTCTTCAGGCCGCATGCATGACAACAAGTGGACCGCTAGAGGAAAAAATGCCCGTCCATTGATGACATTATCCTGTGACATCATCATCATCCATCTCTCTCATCTCTCTCTCTCTCTCTCTCTCTCTCTCTCTCTCTCTCTCCTCTCTCTCTCTCTCGTGCACAACTCAATCATCCTCCGTTTCTCTGTTTCAGTCCCAACACATTGAGCCCTTGTGGATAGGTTCGTCTTCAGCTTGTATTCTCCAGAAAAACCTCTCCCTCTCTCTTCGTTTTATTGATGTCCGGACTTTTCATTAGTTCGATGACTGTGCAGCGGAGGTCGGTCAACTTGTGACCGGGACCCATTGAAGTGTTTGGCAACCAAAGTGTCTGTGACGGACCGTTTTTCCCGTCCCAGTCGCAAATTTCATGCAACCTTGCTAACCGGAAGATAGTCGTCCGGAAGCCGGTTGAAAAGTTGATTTGACTGCTACTCACCTGTGCAACTTTTAAAAGCCGGGTGGGGTGAGCGCTGAACCGGTTAGGCAGTCTGTGCAGTGATTCCGGCAAACGCAACTTTTCAGAAGGCCAAAGAGGGACTCAGCTGTATTTTGGTGGCAAGTCAGGTATTTTATCATTCCATGTTATTTATATCAAACCGGAAAACGTATTACCGTTTAAGAGCGACTTGAAACTTCCTCAGCGCCCATTTGAAGGATTTGTAGTTTTTTTGTTGTGTTCTGTTATCCTATGACTTGATCTAGGGCAAACAAAACGAAATTATTTCGGGGAAAAACATGAATAGAAGTGTGTGACTTTAAAGGAAGTGGTCTTCAGAAAAAAAAAAAAAAAAAGATTTGTTTATTTTGTGGACTTAATTAGTTATGAAACTCCATGATGAAAAAAGGTCTTATTCTAATGTGGTTTGCGAGAAGAGGGGGAGAGTTTGATGCTATGGATAATAAGCTCCCAGAGTGCGCGACAGAGGACTTGATATATGTATGTTTTGATTTTGATGTGGATGAGTATTTAATTCACTCTTGATATGAATATTGAATAGTGTGTGTGTGGTAAATAAGAGTGTGTGGAAATCTTTCCTTACATATATTAAAGTAGTTAATCCTTTGGGGAAAACAAAAAAAAAAAGCTTTCAAAATCTGGTGATTTATGAATTGAAATGACCATTCTTGTCGAAGAAAGAATATTTGTGACATGACGAAAGACTTTCATAGTTTGATGAGTAATCATGTGTGTGTGGTAACGAATTGTATTCATGGTTTATGAAGAGGGTCTAGGTGGGAATCCCTTCCCCCCAATTGGAAAACTAGATTCTGACAGGTTTATATGGTTGTAGTGACGACGCGCAGGGCGCAGTGCGCATATGCACCCGGTTCACAACCGGAACCGGAAGGTGCACCTCGCATGAGCAGAGTTCACTTATCAGCAGACCGACAGGGTGACGACGTCGCCGACGGCGGGCATTCGGTCTTGTGACCCCGGCAGGCCGAGAACCTCGAGTGTGGAGCTCCCGACGGTGCACCCAAGTCTTCCACGAGTCTCTACACAGTTACCTGAGAGTCTCGGACGCCCGTCCTACGCCAAGCAGCGAGTGACGTGAGGCGTCGACCTGAGACTTGGGACAAACCGACTGACGAACCCGGGCGCGGGCTTCAACACCAGTCTCCGCCCGCCCTGCCAATCTGCCTGACGGACCAGACGTGGTCTTTGTAGCCTTTCTGGTACACGCCCACCATTTAAACTGCTTGACCCTCTGATATGGGCGAAGAAAGGCCTGGACAGAGCGTGTCGCAGTCTGACCACCACCCGCCATCCCAGCTACTGAAGGGGTGAGTTTGCACTGTGTGTGTGTGTGCATGTGTTTGTGTTGTCTGAGAAGTATTTACGATACTAGGAACAGTTAAAACACTGGATAGTCATGTCACACTAAGCCATCCTTTGAAGTGTGGGGCAAAAGAGAAAAAAGGCAAAACAATACAAAAAAAAAAAGAGAGACAAAACAAAATCTTTTTTTTTTAATTTTTTCTTGTTAAACGACCTAAGGCTTGGTGGGATTGATGGCCGAATCCTCTGAAGCCAGAAATAACCAAGGCTCCAGGGGAATTTTTTTGAAGTATTTGAGTTTCCTAAAAGTGTTTGTCGGCACCAGGGTCACCACCCCCCAAGGGCGTGTTGCTCCCTGACTTCCCCCAAGGTCAGCTGAATGAAATCGAAAAGACTTCGGCTACCCAAAAAAAGCCTGAGCAGTCCCGAGTTAGAAACCTTGGCAATTCTTTTGGTCTTGCAGGGTTCCTTAGACACCCGCACAAAAACTGCAACTGATGCTCAAACACTCCAGAAAAAACAAACACCGAACACAAATTCAGGGTGGCAATTCAGAGAAATGAGTTCATTGGAAAGGCAATCAGCCAACATGCCCTGAAATCATACGTATTAATCGGGTTTTGTCCAGGGCTCTTCCGGAGCTGTGGTACACATCATGGGGGGTGACATTCCGGTTAAGGCCAGAGTAGACTCCTGGAGTGGAAATCACCAATTGTTTGTTGCTACTGTTCCCGTGTGGGGTGGGTGAGGTGATAGGCTTTTCCAAGGAAGTCCAAGGCGGCGGGAAGCTATAAGGGAAGTGGTTGATTGGGCAAAATGGCTGACCAGGGGTTCTACTCTGAAGGGTTTTTGGTCACGACCTGCATCGGGCCTGTACCCCTGAAGAATTGGCCAGGCAACCTTCAGAGAGGGGCTGTAATGTGGCGGGGGGCTCGATTGCTGATCGAGATGCTGTTAGGACATGATCTTCTGCATCACACTGGGGGGCGATCCATGACATGAGGGCTGAAACTCTGTTGATCGGGAGAAAGAAAGAAATCGCCTTTAGACGTGAGTTTGGTCACGGACCGCCAACATAGCCAGGGTTACAGATACCCGTAAATTTGTGCCTGGTTGTACCACCCCAAAACACTGTCATGTAGGGGATAACCGGCAGATTGGGAGATAAGTCCTCAGGAACTAATATTCTGAGTCTCCCTCATGTCATTGGGGTCTGAGCGCTTGACGTTCGGTACGAGGACAGTGCGTGTGCGGCCGTGATCCGGGAAAAATACATCCAATCCTTGCCTGGGTATAACCCCAGTGACAGGGTTGGACCATACTGTCAGGAAGGGCGGGAGCTGGAGCCAATGCATGTGAAGTGCCAGGAGATACCTGGATCCGGGAGGGGAGGAGCAGAACTCTCCTCTGAAAGTAGAGGACTGTGACACAAGTGGTTAAGGGGGGAAGAGGAAAGCCAAGCGGGCAGAATGCAGCTGCAGAATGGTACCGTGTGGGGGAATAGACAAACCCTCGAAGGAGGACAAGTACATCCTGTAGCATCTGAAAGAAACTGGCTAGTGTGGGTGACTCCAGGCAACCAAACCTACAGGAGAGAGAAAGGTGGAGTGATTTAAAAGCCCTTTGTGAAGTTTATCAGGATGTCGTGCTGCGAGAGTTCAATTTAGGGGAAAACTTTACAGGCTACGAGCACTCAATTGACACTGGTTATGCAAGCCCATAACGCAAAAGAAAGGAAAAGAATGCGCAGTTACGCTAGGCGGTTTGCAGGAGAGGGAGGAGAGAGGCGCATTTACAAAAAAGCCTTAACGGATGGTGTCATTCAGTGGAGTCCGTGTCAGCGTGGGCCTCAGCCGCCAGTCCTCATCCGGGAAAGAAAGAAGGATCAGTTCGCTGTGCATCGATTTACAGAGCCCTTAAATGAGGTCATAGTAAGGAACTTTACCATACCAACTGGTGAGACCCTGTATCTGATGACTCTGCAGGAAGAACATGGTTTTCGAAGCTGGAAAGCCAACAATGCATACTGGCAAGTAAGAGTCAAGACAGCTGGACAGAAAACAAGAAAAAAAAAAAAAAACTGCTTCTTGACCAAAGAAGTACGGTAGGTTTGTGTTGAACATGTCGGATGGGATGTGGGCGCCTCACCTCACCAATGCGGCCAGCCACATACTCACGAGTGGCGGAACTTAATCATGAGAGGTCTGACATGCAAGACTGTTGCTCGCTTCCTGGGGCGACATTTAGCCCACTGTTTAGGGGACCAGCTTGGAAGATCAGTGCAGACATTGAGACAGCGACAGCCCGAGGGGCCCCCCCCATGCTTGCACACATGCCAGGTGACATTTGTACTACTGCATGCTGTCAGTTGACCGCTACTCACAACGTCCAACACTAGTAACCCTTTCCGTAGTGTCCTTATTCATTCCACATTGTCAACTGCAGCTTGATGTTCCGAGGTCGGATGGTTAGCGAAGCAAATTTGCTTTATGTCTGACCAGGACATTCAGACTGTGAGGGGGGAACGGGCCTGGTTTGAAATCTTCAAAAGATTGTGGAACAGGTGTCTGGCTGCGCTAACAATACCATAACATGTTCCATTCCAGGATCTTTGCACGTAGGTTGTAGTGTTGGGCGCAAGCCTTTGTAACAACCCTCACAGGAAAAAAGACGAACAAGTTCTTTCTGGGCCACCAACCCGGCATGAGGGAAAAGAGTATTCTTTGACACATATGTAGAGGTTGACCGAACACCTGGACTGGCATTGCCAGATAGCATGGATCCCATTTGTATTGGAGACGGATGATAGGTGAATTTGGGTTGACGGGGTTGGATCTAGGTCCGTTCAAGGAAGGCGTGGAGGCGAAGTGATTGCGTACAGCAGTGTAGTGCTCGCCCTCAAATACCCGAAACAGAAGGAAAAAGGATATAGATAACAAACACGAGAAGGAACATCGTTGAAGAAGTATAGTCGTTGTAGGTTGACAAGCGTTTTGGCAGTTCAAGTGCCCTACCTACTAGGAAGAGACTTCGTCTTTTACCTGTCGGAAGGTTACAGTACGTCCCCGTAGGCACTCCAAGCTTACATGGACCCGGCTTTAGTGGTTTTTTATTCTGTTGTAAACACCCACAGGGACATGTTGGCTCTGCTGCCGATGGAGAGGAAACTCTCGATGGCGGTTCCATAGATTATCAAACATTTTTCGGCGGGCGCGGGGCGGCAAGCATACCGAGACGTGAGTGCAGCTGTCAGACGGATTCCTGAGTGCTATTCGGACACCTTGTCATCTTTCGTAGGCTGGACATGTTCAGGCCTGAACAAGTTCTGCCTTGTGGGGGTTGACAGTAGGCAGGAGAGCAGACGAACAGCTCGGGGGGCGTCATTCAGGATGTGTGCCAAGAGCCCGAGGGCCTGAGCCAGTAAGGAGAAGGAGAGCATAGCACAGTTGTGTATCTCCTGTAGAACCACACAAGTACGGGAAAAATAGTGAGGGACCCTACGGAGGGAACTGCGACGATTACAGGAGCTAATGTTGGTGCGGGCGACCTTGTCTCTTGTGGGGAGTCATGGATAATGGGTTTTGGTTTGTGACTGTGACCATGGAAAGGTTTTCACAGCATCAGGACCGTCTGCTACCTTCTCCGTTTGGCGAGGAGGAGGGAAGGAGGGAACTGGGTACCATGGGGTTTTTTTTGCCAGTCGATGGATGGCCGTGTACTCCTTGCTGGACAGATGTTGATGCGTGTATGACAGTGGGCACAATTCCGTTGTAGCATTCCCTAAACTCTTGCTTGCCCTGTGTGCAAGCAAGCATTGGACGTTGCCCAACCTAGTGTGTTCCATTAAATAACGGAGGGGGGGAGGGAGACAAAGAGGAGGGAAAGACCCCATCATTCATGCCAGGTTCCCGGGTGCACTCATGGGTGGTTGCACCTGAAGGCGTTCGAGGCTCTGTGTTCTGCCAGTCTCTGGGATGTCCGGAAATCCCGTTGCCAGTCGGGTGCAGAGTGTGCTGCACAGTTTCCGGTCCACCCGAAGGGTTGAAGGAGGGGGAAGGAAAGAGGAGAGGGGGGAGGCGAGAGGAGAAGAGAAGAGCCCCGCACTGGCAGCTTTTCTGCGGCAGGCTCCTTCGATTTGACAAGGGAGAACACAGGAGTGACAGGTTTGGTCGGGCACACTCGAAGAGACGCAGCGCCAGTTTGTTTGGACACGATCCTAAGCAGCCTGCGGTAGAAGGCAGGCGTACGACGTGCTGAATCGGGCAATCCTTGTGAGATTCACTGTAGGAGAGTGAAAGAAGAAAAAAACCCGGGTGTGAGTCTCAAGGTATACAGGAAGCAGGATTACCAGTACGGTAGTGCGAAAGTTCATTGTCATTCGGGACAGCCAGATAGGCCTCACTGCTGAGATATAGGCAGTTGCAGGAACAAGTGTGTTGCCAGTCTCAAGGACGCGTTGTGAGAGTGAGCAAGCGACTGATGGTGTAGAGCTTTGTGGTAGGAGGTTCTGGGAGAAACATGGAAAGGCTGATGCGAAGCGTCAGTGAGGGACTTGCATTGGCGACATAGCACAAAGTCTGGCTTACCTCAGTATTGATCAGCCGTCGTTCTGGAAGGGTTCTTACGGCTGTTCACTGGAGAATACGGAGACAGCACAGTGGGAAAGATCAAACGGCATTTTGACACTGAGATCTGCAGAACCCTATTTCTAATGGCCGCAGCGATGTAAACACGTACATGCACAGGGGCCAGAAGCTTGTGATATCTCACGCTCTTCAGCGCCTACAGGCAAGGTGGAGAAGGGACTTTTCGGGAGTAGCGATCATTGCATCTGCCTGAACAGAGAGATGTTCCTGCTAAGGAAGGTTGCTGTGTCAGGCTGCCAAGTTGGTCCGGAATTATAAGAGAGACTTCGCGTGGTAAGTTCAACCGCTTATACACCAGAGGAAAACAAGCAAAAGACACCATGAGCTGCCATCAGCAGAAACACAAAAAGGCTATGGCGAGGTGGACTCTCGAATAAAGAGTAAAGACCGAAGGGAGAGATCAAATCTTGTGGTTGTTACTCTTAGCTGACGCGATCGTTGGCGAGGCCCTATGTGTGTCCTGCGCATCGTTTGCTTAGAGGTACTACATGGACTTCTTTCTAAAAGCAACACAACGGTTTATGGATAATGTCCCATCTGATGTGCCCTGACAGAAAGTAAAGAAAGGGAAGTGAAGTACCAGTGCAGAGGGCCCCAATGGAAGCCATTCCATCAGAGTACCTATTGAATCAGGTTGCGCCACTCCCACAACCACCGCTCCTGCCCTAGCGGACAGCACACATGGAAACAAGCCCCTGCCTATGATGGTTGTCGGACCAATCACGCCACTGGGTTAGTAGGACCAATGCACGCGCTGCCTTCCATCACAGAAAAGGCCGAGACAAAGCGTGCCAACTTAGGCGAGCTGCGGTGGAACTAGTTATCATTGACTGCACGATAGCGTAGCTGTTTGACCGCTGTTCCCAGCCTGTATAATCATGAGGACGTTGAGACAGTAACTTTTTGACAGAGAGCTGTTGAGAGTGAGGACTGAAAGTACGATGTAGCCACTTGGACCAGTCCTGCAGGATATGCCCCACACAGCTGCAAGAGAGGAATTTGAGATATCCTTCGGATGATGAGAAAGAAAATTCTGTCTCAAGATCTCTTGTTGAGACCATACTACGCTGGAAGCGAGACGTGTGCTTCTGACTGTTTACTATATCTCTTGAGACCACTGCAGGTGTTGACGGCGCAGCAAAAGGCCACTGAGAGCAAACTCTTTGTGCAGCACACATCGGAATGAGAAGGTCGGCGGGGTCATTCGATGAGGAAGCTTGTTGACGCTGTACGCAGTCATTAAGCGTTCATACTCCGCGAAACTCGAGGTGCCTTCGTGGACGAAGCCTTATGAACGGTGATGAACCTGTCAGAGAGATCCGGAGGAACGGCCCTGATGGATTCTTCGCGGCGGCCAGCTGATTGACAAGTCAACATCTGGAGAGAGAAGAGGAGAGAACGCGCTGCGCGGCGCATGAGGAGAGGATAAGGGAGCGGGTTGGGGGACTGACGTCGTGCTAGGAAGCTAGGGGCTGGAGATGAGGCGGGAGACGTCGGTCACGACTCCGACAACGTGGACTACTAGCCAGGAAACAGTAAGGCTGGTAACCATGCGATCGTGACTGTCAGCCTGAATTAAGCGTGCACTGCGCTGGCTGATCTGAGCACTGATGATTGATACGCACGTACGAAGGTGCAGACAGCTTCGCAGGCAGTTGAAACTTAGTAGCAGGAATTCTGACTTGTCAGGCATGGCCGAGGGCAGCAGCACAAACCCATATGCCCTGTGATTGTCGCCGCCAATGATAAGTTGTACTGCAGGGGAGCCGAGATCGGGGCTGTAGTCTCCGCATGCCTGAGTAGTTGATGCGTATGGTGCACGGAGCCTTAGCGCTTAGCAGAACGGAGGCGAGTCCGACCAAGAGACGTGAGCGGTCGAGACAGACAGAGGCTTGCTTCGAAAACCGACTGCCTGTTAACCCGATGGCTCGCTTCGCAGAGCAACGGGATTGACCCTCTTTCGTACGAAGGACGTAGGGAGACTGACTGGTAGGATTGCGGAGTGCCCGAATGCAGGGAACGCAGCGCGGAGTGCGCTGGTGTGATTTCTGGGTTCTGGCACAGAGGAAATGTAGTGGCCGGTCATGTCCGTGAGTGCTGGACACAAAGCACGGGACACAGTCCAAAACCAGAGCCCTCAGACGACACGTTGGGGGGGAGGTGGACTACGACGGGCGGACTGGGGAGCGGTGTGGGCCCCTTCACAAGTGGCACATTCGCTATGCGGTACCGACCCCAATTGGAAGCAATAGTGAGATGGGCAACTCCACGAGGGATAAGCCCTCCCAGGGTGTGGGAGTAGATGAGCAGAGGCAGACATACTGAGCTGGGAATGGAGACATGGGGAAGTAATGCCATGGAAGTGGTGACAGAGTCCCAGCGGGAGGGAGTCGAAACCAGATGACAAGCTGAGTAGCCCCGCACGGGGAGAACCCACTGAAGGCGTCTTGTCACAGAGCTTTCCTCATCCTTGGAGTGGCATGCCTAGCCGGTGTGACGGTTTAAGGTTGACACGGGAGCTGTTGAGGCCAAAAAGTATAAGACGGCAGCCTACTTCCCAGTGAAGTAGATGAGGATTCCTCAAAGCGGATAGGGGCGCTACTGGAGTACTAGAGCTGACCTGAACGCTGCTAGTGGATGATAATAGTGGTGCACGTGCGCATTCTGGCACCTCACCTGTCGCGGGGGTGCTAGGCCATAGGTTCATGTCTCCCACAAGAACATGGAGCCCAACAGACCAAGTGGAACCTGCATTCACCTCCCGTACTTTGGGAGGGAAATGCGTAAGTGAGGAGGCAGTGTACACGGACTTGAGCACCTCTCAGTTTTCATCCCGCGACGCGATGGAGGAGGAAGACAGGCTAAAAAGCCAAGGCACTTTTCTAGCGGCCACCTTCACTCTCCGTCAATCGAGCGAGGCGCGGAGACAGTGAGCGAGAGTTGCCCCTGTCGCCAGCGTCCTTCACACCCACGTGTGAGTCTGCGGGAGGATGGTAATGTGTACGCGTACCGGACAGATGCCAAGAGCACAGGTAGGGCGGACCTGAAGGCTGCACGTTCATGCATCACCATCCCTGAGCAGTCTTCGAGAGAACGCGCAGCCCCAACCTCACGAAAATGTGCGAAGAGTGGCTAGGAAGGCGTTGCTGCATGCATCTGGACCATGGGAATGCATTAGGTCCGTACTCGCGACTCGTGGGAGAGGACCGGCTGGTTTAGGTTCCTTCAAAACATGCAGGTCTCCTGTCCACCTGATAAGGTGCACGCATCTCGGTATGGGCAGCGGTGTAAGGCTATGACAGCTTTTGCGTGTCAGACACAATGGAGGGAGGAGCCGGTGAGGTGCTGTTATGAATGCGACTTACTATCCAGTTAGTACCCATAGCAGGAATCGCCAGAAATGTGGAAACTGGAGAGGTTGGTTGCTCGCTTTTGGTGCGGAGGTGATCAGGGACCACGTCAGTGAGTGAGGCGATACTTGGCAGGAAGCCCTATCCGGCGCCGGGATTGGGCCTTTTCAAGCGCCCAAGCGAGCCGTGTGTACCCAAAGAACCCAGTTCCGTGCAGGCATTTGATGACGATTATTCCACCTGAATGTAGAACTATACGGACCATGTGCTCACTAGTGGACTCCAAACTACAGGCCGAAAAGACGTGCTGGATGGGAGCCTCTGTGGAGGATGGAAATAATGGGGTCCGGTTGGTGGGAACTTGTGCCTCCTCGGTGGATCCATCTCCTACCCTTCCTCCGAGGAATCTCGCCCAGTAACCTGAGGAAGTTTTAAGATAGAATATTCGTAGAGGTTAAGTGTCGTACTTGGCGCTGCATCTGACTGAACGCATTGTGCCAGAACTGGCTCGGCGCGAGGTTCATGAGTGTTTTTTCTTTTGAGCAACAGCCCTTGGTCAAGTGCGGGAACTTGTTCTCATCGCCTACGGTGGGCTGCCTGTGGGCGATGTCGCGATAGGAACTACAGCCACAGCACCTACCAATTGAGACTGAGTCCGTCAAGCTGGTGCATCATCTCCACAGCGATTCCTGCCCTCACATGGTGTTCACTCCACCACTCTCGTTCGTGCACTGCGGCTTGAACTGCAGGGATGTCCCGAGACGAGTGTGATGCTGAGATTACCTCCCACACGCCTATGCCTGGTCCGGAAAGGCAGTGTGCTTAGTGTGCCCCGTGTGACTGCAGGGGTATACTGTGCCACGCTTAGCTTCGTGGGGACGCGAACGTCCTCATGACACGGCTTTGGGCTTGCGTAGGCAGGCGATTACCATATCGTGTCCATAGTTTTGGCTGTATATTACCCAGTAACTCCAATGGACTCCGGTCCTTTATACCATGGACCGAGGCCCACGCACAAGCATACTGCCGTGGACACTGACTGGATACCATATCCTGCTGGGGCATGAACAGCAGCTGCTCCATATTCCCCCCAGAGGCCCATGAAGAACAGCGCTGACAAGGCCCAGGGTCTGCAATCCCCCCGCCAACCTATTGCTCATCTCCAGCAGTAGTGCTGATGCCTGTTGCGGAGCCGGAAGCTGATCAATGATACCCGAGACTAGGCTAGGAGCTGTTAGGAACGGAACTGAGCTACAACAGCATCAGTGCATGCTCATGCACGGTGTTGCTCACGAGACACGTCACCTATCGTGAATGCCAGACCAGATCAGCTGCAGAGCTGTTTGTTGAGGGCCGGCCGGGAATACAGCCGTAGGTTAAGCTTAGTTCATGCTATCAAGTCGGAAGAGAGAAGATGGGAAGAAGCTGAACGGGTTAGTGACGCGCCGTAATATCGCACAGTGACGCGTATATGCACTGCTCGGATCCTACACATCTCGGAACGGGAAGGTGCCAGGAACCAGGATGCACCTATGCGGTGACCTGTTTGGCCTTTGTGATTTTTCTGAGCAGTGAGTTCAACTTATAGCAGGACTCACAGGGAGGTGACGAGATTGAGTGGCACGTGATAGCACAGGAGAGGACATTCGGCCGCTTTGACCACACCGGAGCAGGCCGAGAACCTCGAGTGCGGAGAGCCGGCAGCCACCCAAGTTCTGCCCGACGTCATGCTACACAGAGTTTGTGAGTACCTGAGTCGTGACGCGCGTTCCACAGCCAAGCAGCGGAGGAGTTGAGGTGTCTCTGTGTCTGCAGATTTGACCTGAGGAGATACACAGGCCAACTGAGGACCTGGGCGTGCTAGAGCTTCCAACCAGTGCTCACACGCATGTCCGTGCCAGATGCGTAGCTGACGGACTGCAGACGATGGTTATGATAGCGTTGTCCTCGGTCAGACCCACTACAATTACAAGGCTGCACTTCACGCATCCTCTTATGATATCGGGCGAAAGGCCACAGGGGGAAGGAACAGAGCAGATAGTTGCAAGCTCTGCATGTCACACTCGCCATCCAGCTACTGATAGGGTGATTGCATTGTGTGTGTGATGTCGTGCATGTGGTTGCTGTCTTACTGAGGATGAATAGGATTACGCGATTACGATAGGAAGAAAGTTTAAAAGCAGCGGAGTGTCAGTGTCACCACTAAGCCATACCTTGAGGACGGTAGAGGCGTAAACACTTTGTGTGTTAGATATTGAAATCCTTCTGTTTCTGCTGTAGTTATTAGTAGATAGTTCCGGAAAGGGATGACTGTCGGAAAATAAACTAACTGCCACAAGAAGAATGTGTTATGATTCCTGAAAAAAAAAGGAATGTTGATGTGGCCTGTAGTGGTGTGAATGATTAAGAATGAGGCTATGTTTCGTCCCAAGTTCAATTGAGGAATGCGATATCACTGGGCTCTAGCCTGCTGGGCATAGAATGAATTGAAATATGCGATGTAGCTCGTGATTTGATCTGTAAATGAGTTCTCATGTACGGCCCACCCAGAGGAAGATCAGGTAGGTTATCAGTTTCCCCAGGGGTAGAAAGTGTTCCCATGGATGAGGGGGGGGGCGAAATTCTGGCATAGCAAGCTGTGGTGAGGGTGGTGAGCAGGAGGTCGGTCGAAAGCTGATGTGGTTAACCTCTTGCCTGAGTGTCCATGTGTGTACGCGAGTAGCTGGAAGCAGGCTAGGGCTTGTAGTGCGACAGATCTCCTACCCTTGGCCTGCCGACGGACTTATGCTGACAAGAGGGTACGTCCCGAAGTACCTGCTACTGAGCCAAGTACTGGGCTGGAGACGACTAGCATGCTGACGCAAGCACAGTACGCTGCTACCGATTTACTGAACCAGCGAAGTTTGTTGGCTAGGACACGATGACGCTTTGATATGATGTTTTTTTTGTGCTGTGAGCCTACAGCTCACTCCGTGCAGGAGACTGTCGCCGGCGGAGAGACGAATAGTGCGGATGGGAAGGAACATGTGCTAGTGATGATTTGAAGCGCCGACAGACTACGTGTGAGGATTTAAGTAAGCTGATGGACAGACTTACGCGTGGAGATCGTCGAAAACGACCAGAACGATCACTCAGTCATCTTACGTAAGTCGTTCGCTTAACATTCTTCGTCAGTCTTCGTCGTTTCGTCGTCGTCTAGTCTTCACTTCGTTCAGTGGGAGGATTGCCACAGCATGAATATGAGTATGCAACCAACTCCTGTTATCACTAACTAGATATACGCTGTAGTCATGCCGCTCTGGTTGGATGCGACAGGCCTACGTGGACAGAATTATATATAGTATATATCTATATATATATATTGGTCGAGGTCGTGTGTGCTGTGAGTGGCTGTGGTGTGTCATAGCATTTGACTTCTCGTGCTTGTTGACCTATGTGAGGCTGAGTTGCCTTGCTGCCGGACGATATGTTCTTGCTGTCTTGACATATATGGTTTGTTGCATGGCTCTGAGGGGCTAGAATAAAATCAAAAAAAAGCGTGGTTTCTAGTTGCTGCTGATGGCTCTAATGTTCGGCGGGACCTCTGTGGGGGTGGTATGTGATTGGGGAAATAGTCACGCATGACTGCCATCTATTTCTGTGTGTTGAGGTCACGATAGTTCAGGACACTGCAGCCACCACCCATTCTATCCGAAACAGGTCTCCTTCTTGTGGTGGACTGGTTTCTATACCTGTGTGGGGTACTAGAGAATACCAGCTCCTGCGCTATCGGTTATGGCCGGGTCTCCCCAAAATATACCTGCAATCATGACACGCCCTTGCA
>JADBJO010024156.1:0-7500 GCA_016801955.1 Conus betulinus
ACTGTTCATCAGTAAACAAATCAATACGGCCGACAAGATACTGGCTGCAACATGGAGAAAAAAGATATAAAATGTTCTCACAACACATACATCGCCAGTTCTAATGACAGATCTTCTAGGATGCATGTTCGCAGTTCACCTTAAAGCCTGCAACATTTTATGCCGCTTGATAAACATTCACAGGTCAAACATTGCCACCTAGATGACGCCCGCAGCTAAGATGCAGAAATACGCAGCAAAAACGCAGCAGTATGCAGATCTAATAAGCGAAAGGATGCAGCAAAAATGCAAAGGTATGCAGCAAAAAATGCAAAGGTATGCAGCGAAAAATGCAGAGGTATGCAGCTTACATGTAGAAGTATGCAGCAAAAATGCAGAAGTATGCAGCAAAACACACACACACACACACACACACACACGCGCGCGCGCGCGCGCGCACACACACACACAACACACACACACACACACACACACACACACACACACACACACACATGCAGCGAATATGCCGAAATGTGCAGAAAAAACATGCAGAAGCATGCAAGTGATAAGCAGATGTATGCATGAAATGCAGACGTATGCAGCTACTATGCAGATGCATGCAACGAAAATGCAGACGTATGCAGCTAATATGCAGATGCATGCAACGAAAATGCAGACGTATGCAGCTAATATGCAGATGCATGCAACGAAAATGCAGACGTATGCAGCTAATATGCAGATGCATGCAACGAAAATGCAGACGTATGCAGCTAATATGCAGATATATGCAACGAAAAGGCAGAAGTATGCAGCTAATAAGAAGAGGAATGCAGTATTCCGCACACACCTGTCGAGCAAAACGTTAAAACGCCAGAATGGGGTCAGCGGATCAACATGCCTTCACAGCTGATGGACAGAACTCCTGTCCTAGGTTTCTCTGTCCACTCGGGGCTGCCACAGAAGTTGCTGGGTCACATACGTCAGCACGTCTGCTCCCATTGAAGCCAGAGCCTGGCCTCTATTTAGGCGGAGAAGTGGGCAGGGAGGGGGGGGGGGGGGGGGGAGAGGGGGGGGGGGAAGGGGGGGGGGGGGGGGGGGACTCAGGAAAGAAAATATTGCCGCAAAAAGATAATTTTGGACAGATTTCCTGTTCTCTGTGACAGCATGTGTCATCACAATAAGTGTGCAGGAAAACTTTACCCAGTATGTAGGTACCCCCCTTCCCCCTCCTGCTCCCCCCCCCCTTTCCTCTGGGTTCAATAATGTGGGAGGAGTTCTGAAGGGAAACGGCGTTGGTTGGAATCTTTCTTAGACTTTTAAAAGAGAGCAGTCCGAAGCGTAAATCGTATAAAGGGAAATAACCCCATTTTCCGCTCCAAGCTTGAGCTTGGGCTAGGGTCTCGTCACCTGGTCATATTCTCCTCTTCATCATCTTCGTCATTATTGTTGTGGTGGTGGTGGTAGTGGTGGTGGTGGTGGTGGTGGTGGAGTTTGCAAGCGTCCATCCCTCACCATCGCACAGCAAGTTCTCTTTGGAGAGATTCCTGGCACCCCCTTTCCGCGCTCCCATTCCCTTTCCTCTGTGTCTCTAGGAAGTCGCGTTGAGCCAACTGTAAAGAGCAGTTTAGTGTGAGTGTAAAATGCGACGCAGAAGTATCCCTCCATATCTTCAGCAGACAAAGCAACTGTGCATTTTATATGGAAAGATATCCTTTGATGTTCTTCCTCTTATGAAACAAATTTCTTTCCGCCGAGTATTGAAACCGATTCATTGAAATGGAGTGCCACTGTCTGCACCTCTGCATGTTAGAGCATTCTCGATATCGTCTGTGCTAAACTGACCCTCATCTTTGACAAAGACCAGCTCCGTTTCAAGAAGGGGTACGAAAGGAAATCTCCTTCCTTCCCTGTGCTTTGCAAAAGTCTGTCTCTGCTTGGTTTATGCCCAGTTCTTCCGTAACGCTTTTTTTCTGAATTTTTGTTGCCTGTCTTCCATAACGTTTCTTTGTTCTTTCTCCCACGGGACGTCACTGGGTCACGCCACACTGAAGAACAGTTTACAAGGTTCCTCTGTTTCTGTTGCTTGTGTGCCAAGGCTTTGGAGATCAGTGACTATTTTGCAATATAGTCTGTCAGTCTATCTTCGTCTGTCTTCCCCTTTGTCTGCCTTTTTCTTTAATAGTTCCCTCAAAGACTGTCTCAGTGAAAACGTCATTGGATTCTCCTACCTAGCTATATAGACGTGGAAAGAGAATGCGTTCATAAATTAAAAAAAAAAAAAAGCAAAGGAAGTAAGTGACAGATGCATACATGTGTGAGCGTGTATGTATGAATGTGTGTGTGTGTGCGTGTGTATGTGTGTGTGCGTGCGTGCGTGTGTGTGCGTGCGTGCGTGTGTGTGTGTGTTGTGTTTATATGTGTCTGTTATGCAAACAATAATGTACACTTACGCGAATACTCTGTACACACACACATATTTTTGGCTGCTGGCTGGCTGTCTATCTGTCCGTCTGTCTGTGTGCGAGTGTGTTTGTGTGTGTGTGTGTGTGTGTGTGTGTGTGTGTGTGTGTGTGTGTGTGTGGTGTGTGTGTGTGTGTACAAATATGTGTGTGTATGTGTGTTTTGAGAGAGAGAGAGAGAGAGGAGAGAGAGAGAGAGACAGACAGACAGACAGACAGACAGACAGACAGACAGACAGGCAGGCAGGCAGGCAGGCAGGCAGACAGAATGCACCACAAAGTGCTTCATCCGAGATGTCATTCAATTGATTTTGTTGCTCAGTGACAAAGGCCGCTCCCAAGGGGATGGTCGGTAGCAGTGTGCGTAGCAGCAGACTGGTCACATGTCTTCATAGCTCCGTAGGAGGCTGGTCACATGTCTTCATAGCTCCGTAGGAGACTGGTCACATGTCTTCACAGCTCCGTAGGAGACTGGTCACATGTCTTCATAGCTCCTTAGGAGACTGGTCACATGTCTTCACAGCTCCGTAGGAGACTGGTCACATGTCTTCACAGCTCTGTAGGAGACTGGTCACATGTCTTCACAGCTCTGTAGGAGACTGGTCACATGTCTTCAAAGCTCCGTAGGAGACTGGTCACATGTCTTCATAGCTCCGTAGGAGACTGGTCACATGTCTTCACAGCTCCGTAGGAGACTGGTCACATGTCTTCACAGCTCCGTAGGAGGACTGGTCACATGTCTTCATAGCTCCGTAGGAGACTGGTCACATGTCTTCACATCTCTGTAGGAGACTGGTCAGAAATCCTTCGCATCTCTGTAGGAGACTGGTCACATGTCTTCTCATCTCTGTAGGAGACTGGTCGCATGTCTTCACATCTCTGTAGGAGACTGGTCACATGTCTTCACAGCCCTGTAGGAGACTGGTCACATGTCTTCACAGCTCTATAGGAGACTGGTCACCTGTCTTCACAGCTCTGTAGCAGACTGGCCATATGTATTCACACACACACACATACACCTCCTTCTCTGTGTATTTTCTTTAACCCTCAATAAAGATACTTTGACTAGACTCTCTCTCTCTCTCTCTCTCTCTCTTCTCTCTCTCTCTCTCTCTCTCTCTCTCTCTCTCTCTCTCTCTCCACTACCTACCTGTCTTATCTGACGCAATATCTGAAAGGAATATGTATTTGCATAGACAGGTTTGTGTTGTGTTTCATGACATTTTCTTCATATTTATCACAACACAAGCCTGGTCTTTCTTATGGTGTTTCATATTTCCATGCCCACTATGTACTTTCTTTATTTCCCTTCTTCTTTTCTACATTATACCTCTCTCTCTCTCCTCTCTCTCTTCTCTCTCTCTCTCTCTCTCTCTCTCTCTCTCTCTCTCTCTCTCTCTCTCACGCTGTTGTGTGTGATTTATATATTGAATGGATTTTATTGTATTGCTGATTTTTTTAAAAATGCAAATTGTATTTTTATGTCCGCATACACACTCACTTTCTGCTTTTGTATTTCTGCGATTTTTTTTTTCTTAGGGCCAGAGATAGAAAAGCCACTAAGTGCTTTACTGTTGTTTTTCTTCTTTATTTATAAACAACAAAAACAAAAAACCCACACTGTCATTTGGTCTGTTCATATATTTCTCTCTCTCTCTCTCTCTCTCTCTCTCTCTCTCTCTCTCTCTCTCTCTCTCTCTCTCTCTCTCTCTCTCTCTCTTCTCTCTCTCTTCTTATGCATGGATACGCATGCTGGTGTGAAAAGATTCCTCTTGCAATTTCAGCTTCCTTTGACATGTTTATCTTTGCCTTTGAGATTGTATTTCGAATTGTTTTGTCTTGTTTCTTGTGATGACACGGTGAAATCAAATTTACGTTTGACAGGGTTGTTTGCAATTGATTTTCTTTTTTTTCTGTTTTATTATCATTTTTTTCTTCAATTTTTTCTTCTTTCTTTCTTTCTTTCTTTCTTTTATATTTTGTCAGGGTTCGTAACTTTGAGTGCTTGTTTGCTCCTTGCTTTGCGTCTGCCTCATCCCCCCCCCCCCCCCCCTCCACCACCTACCCAACAGTCCTACCCTCACACCGCTCTTCCAGCGCCCCCTGTGCACAGCCACACCCACACTGATCCTGACATTACCCCCCCAAGGACGGCAGTCCACACAGAGAGCTATCGATAGTCAGTCACGAGTTACTCCCCTCAGGTGTTGCCAGTTCTTTTGGGTGGTCCGTGTTCAAATTCAAGATAGGCAGGACACCACCAACTGGAAGTGTGACAAATGCATACATGTGTGAGAGCGTGTATGTATGTGTGTGTGTGTGTGTGTGTGTGTGTGTGTGTGTGTTGGAAACGACAATGTACACTTACGCCAATATTCTGTACACACACATATTTGTGTCTGGCTGGCTGGCTGTCTCTCTGTCCGTCTGTCCGCCTGTCTGTGTGCGAGTGTATATGTCCGTGTGTGTGTGTGCATGCACCAACCGACGACAGTTACTGCTGAGTCATGGACCCAGCAGGGGGAGTAGAGTCTCCCGCCAGAGTTCTGTAGGAGACTGGTCTCATGTCTTCATAGCCCCATAGCAAACTGGTCACATGTCTTCACATCTCTGTGGGAGACTGGTCACATGACTTCACCGCTCTGTAGGAGACTGGTCACATGTCTTCTCAGCTCTGTAGGAGACTGGTCACATGTCTTCACATCTCTGTGGGAGACTGGCCAGAGTTCGCCACCATGTCCGTCTAACGACAATCCCCATGAAGACAATAAGGACTGGGGATTGAGACAATAAGGACTGGGGATTGAGACAATAAGGACTGGGGATTGAGACAATAAGGACTGGGGATTGAGACAATAAACTCCCTCCCTACGGGCACAGAGGTGGAGAGGAAATCAAAACGAAGGTCACCACGCACAGGTGACCTCAAACGTTTCCGTGCGACGGCTTTGAGAAATTTCTACCAACAGCGTCAATGACTGTTTTATATTTTCCAATGACCTTTGCGCTCTTTTGTATGCTCGGTGTGTGTTCAAGAATGTATGGATTTTGATCACTTTCCCGCGTCACTGAATGTTTTTTTGTTTTTTTGTTTTTTTTCCCCTCGCAGAACTTTACTACATCAGCGGAAGAAAGCAAGATTATTTTATGGAGGGAAAATGGTCCTCCCCGCTCCTCCCAACCTACGCTCCCCACTCAAAAACACACAGACATACATACCATCTCTTGCGTCTCACCCTCATTACCCCCCCCCCCCCCCTCATTCTATTCACAGATAGAGAGAGACAGACGGACAGACAAACAAACAGACAGACAGACAGACAGGCAAACGGACAGACTGACAGATGGATATCACGTTTACGAATTTAGCGTGATGAATGAAGCTAATTGTGAGTGATTTGGTCAAGACCATCGTCTTCTCCAAAGGCCAGGAGACTTTTGAGAATGTTTCTTGAAGTAAGTTGATGACTCTCGATAAGATGCGGAATGGATGTGTTTTCCTGTTTTCTTTTCTTTCTTTTTTTTTTTTAAACTATTTATGACGAGGAGGAAAGGGAATGTATGTGTGTGTTTAAGTAGCTTTGTGAGGGCTATTAAAGGCGGGAGCGTTGGGGCAGAGGCGAGGGTGTTTTGTTGGAGGAGGGGGGGGGGGGGGGGGGGGGGGGAGGGGGGTTGGAAGGGAGGGAGTGGGATTGGGGGTGTAAATTGATGCTCCCAGGCTGAGACCATTGGTGTCTGGCCCGTCACTCACTGGAAGTCTGGCGCCGCAGCGTGCTGTTTATCGAGACCTCCTCACACATCCTGGAGAGCCGGACCGCCACGATCCAGCGCCGTGCCAACACAGACTGATCAGGACACGTCCTCCTTCCCTCCCTCCCTCCCTCCCTTCCCGGGTCCTCCCAAACACAGATTTCTCTTTCCCCGAACCTTTAGAACACGTTCCCACCCCGGGTATCGATTTTCCCTACCCTTCGCCCAATCCTTGACGGCTGTCTGCCTACCGACTTGATCACTTCCGGACACAGAACAGGAGTCGTCGAGCAAAATGCTGCTGTGTGGAGTGTTTTACACAGTCTCCATGTATATTCGATGGAGTATACATGCGCATGGTCTGAATCGGATTCAGAAATCCTCGTGGCGACTCTCCTCTCTCTCTCTCTCTCTCTCTCTCTCTCTCTCTCTCTCTCTCTCTCTCTCTCTCTCTCTCTCTCTCTCTCTCTCGTCTGTCTGTCTGGCTGGCTGGCTTCTTTCCTCTTCTCTCCCGCCCCCTCTCTCTCCATATATAATATATATATATATATATATAATATATTATATATATATATATATATATATTATATATATATATATATATATATATAATATATATATATGTGTGTGTGTGTGTGTGTGGTGTGTGTGTGTGTGAGAGAGAGTGTGTGTGTAGTGTAGAGAGAGAGAGAGAGTGGTGAGAGGAGTTAGAGAGAGAGAGAGAGAGAGAGAGAGGAAGAAGCGTGGGTCACGGTGAAGATGATTTTGAACGCGGTGCCACTGCAATCACTGCAAGGTGAATGCCACGTGTGATTGACTCTGGGGCCAGTGACAATCAGTGATTGATATCGGGGCAACTGAGAATCAGTGAATGAGACCGGGGCAAAATGAGAATCAGTGATTTACGCCGGGGCAAATGAGAATCAGTGATTTACACCGGGGCAAATGAGAATCAGTGAACGAGACCGGGGCAAATGAGAATCAGTGATTTACACCGGGGCAAATGAGAATCAGTGATTACACGCCGGGGCAAATGAGAATCAGATTTACACCGGGGCAAATGAGAATCAGTGATTTACACCGGGGCAAATGAGAATCAGTGATTTACACCGGGGCAAATGAGAATCAGTGATTTACACCGGGGCAAATGAGAATCAGTGATTTACATCGGGGCAAATGAGAATCAGTGATTTACGCCGGGGCAAATGAGAAGAAACGACAATCTGTGATGGGCCCCAGGGCAAATGAGAATGAATGACTGATACCCGGGGCAAATAAGAATGCGTGATTGATGCTGGGGCAAAATGAC
>JADBJO010024156.1:12500-25547 GCA_016801955.1 Conus betulinus
CTTTTTCTAAATATCGTAACTTTCTCAGTCACTCTCTTCTGAAGATCGTAACTAACGTTCTCAGTAACTCTCTTCTAAAGATCATGACCAACTTTCTCAGTAGCTCTCTTCTAAAGATCGTAACTTTCTCAATCGCTCTCTTCTAAAGACGTAACTAACTTTCTCAGTAACTCTCTTCTAGAGATCGTAACTTTCTCAGTCACTCTTTTCTAAAGATCGTAACTTTCTCAGTCACTCTCTTCTGAAGATCGTAACTAACGTTCTCAGTAACTCTCTTCTAAAGATCATGACCAACTTTCTCAGTAGCTCTCTTCTAAAGATCGTAACTTTCTCAATCGCTCTCTTCTAAAGATCGTAACTAACTTTCTCAGTAACTCTCTTCTAAAGATCGTAACTTTCTCAGTCACTCTTTGCTAAAGATCGTAACTTTCTCAGTCACTCTCTTTCGAAGATCGTAACTAACGTTTTCAGTAATGTTCTCTTCTAAAGATCGTAACTAACTTTTCAGTAGCTCTCTTTCTAATGCTCGTAACTTTTTACTGACAGTCTCTTTAAAAGATCGTAACTTGTCACAGTCACTTCTTTAAGCTTGTTAACTTTTCAATCTCTCTCTGCTCTTCACTTTATTGTCACCCTCTAAAGTGCCCATAACTGGCCGAGTTAGTGTCTTTAAATGTTTTGATAATTTACTGTAAATGTTTACAAAGTCTATATAACTTTTTACAGTCACTCTCTTTCAAGGGTCGTCACTTTTTTACTGACAGTCTCTTTAAAAGGCTCGTTAATTTGTACAGCTGCATTCTTTGAATGCTCGTTAATTTTACGGTGCTCTCAAAGGTCGGCTTTTTTACTTTATTGGTCTCCTCTTGAGGTTGTATCTTTTTGACTGTCAGCCATTGACTGTCTTTGTTTGTTTTGATAATTTACAGCCGCTCTCTCTTCAAAGTCTTGAACTTTTTACAGTTTCTATTTCAGGATCGTACCTTTACAGTTACTCTCTCCTAAGGCGAGGACTTTTACAGCTGATTCTTTGAATGCTCGTGAATGTTACATTTGCTTCATCAAAGGTCGGTGGCTTTTACATTCTCTGGACCAAAATGACCCTTTGAAAAAGGTTTGTATTTTTTAAGGTCAGCCACTTGAAAAGCTCGTAACTGTTTTCTACAGTCACTCTGTTCATCAGCTTGTGATTTTTTCACTTTCTGGGAATGTTCGTAAGTTTAACAGTCACTCTCCTTACATGTACTTGCTTCATGTGTCTGTAACTTTCAAAGTCTGTCTTTTCCAATGCGATATATTTGTTTACAGTCATTTGGTGGAAATGCTCGACTGCAGTCATCTCTCTTTAAATTCTCTGAATGTGTGCAGTCACTTTCTTTAAATTCTCTTCATGTGTGCAGTCACCCTTTTTAAATTCTCTTAATATTTGCAGTCACTCTCTTTAAATTCTCTCAATGTGTGCATGCATTGTCTTTCAATTCTCTTAATGTGTGCAGTCACTCTCTTTAAACTCTCTCCATGTGTGCAGCCATCCTCTTAGATTCTCTTAATGTTTACAGTCACTCTTTAAATTTTCTTAATATGTGGCAGTCACCCTCTTTGAATTCTCTCAATGTGTGCAGTCACTCTCTTTTAAATTCTCTTAATGTGAGCAGTCACTCTCTTTAAATTCTCTTAACGTGTGCAGTCACCCTCTTTAATTCTCTTAATATGTGCATTCACTCTCTTCAAATTCTCTTAATATTTGCATTCACTCTCTAATTTTCTTAATGTATGCGGTCACTCTCTTTGAATTCTGTTAATGTGTGCACTCGCTCTCTTTAAATTCTCTTAATATGTGCGGTCACTCTCTTTTTTTAATTCTCTTAATATGTGTGGTCACTCTCTTTGAATTCTTGTAATGTTTGCAGTCACTCTCTTATGTGAGCAGTCACTCTCTTTAAATTCTCTTGATGTATGCAGTCACTCTCTTTAAATTCTCTTAATGTGTGCAGTTGCTCTCTTTAGATTCTCTTGATGTATGCAGTTTGTTTCTCTTTAAATTCTCTTGATATGTGCATTCACTCTCTTTAAATTCTGTTTATGTATACAGTCACTCTCTTAACTTGTCTTAATATGTGCAGTCACTCTCTTTGAAGGCTTATGACATTAACAGTCACTTTCTTCGATTGCTCGTAACTTCAACAGACATTCTCATTAAAGGCTGATGACTTTTTACCATCACTCTCTTTGAAGGTTCAGTTTTTAAATGCTCCTTTTGTTATCTTTTCTGAAGACTTTTTCTCGATGATCTTTTCCATAATAAGGAGAGTGTGCATTTTTTTTTAAAACCTGCAATGAGTTATGTCTTTTTTTTCATAAGCAGCAGTCTTACAGCAATGAAGATGTCACATTCCTGCATTGGTGTCTCATAATCACGTCAGCGCTGAAAAGGTTATAATATTCAGAAGATCCGTCACAGACTCTGACGACCAGAAAGCGTTGTGAAAGATGATGATGATGATGATGATGATGATGATGATGATGATGATGATGGTGATGGTAATAATGATGACGATGATGATATGATGATGATGATGATGATGATGATGATGATGATGATGATAGATGATATGATGATGATGATGATGATGATAGTGATGATGATGATGATGATGTGCTGTTGCTGCTGCTGATGATGTGATGATGATGGTGATGGTATGATGATAGTGGTGGTGCTAATGCTGCTGGTGATGGTGATGCTGATAATGATGGTGAATGGTGATGATGATGATGATGATGGTTAATGGTGATGGTGACAATGATGGTACTGATGATAATGATGATGATGTGATGATGATGATGGTGATGATGATGGTGATGGTGATAGTGATGATGCTGGTGATGGTGTGGTGGTACTGATGATAATATGTGATGATGGTGATGATGATGATGATGATGATGATGGATGATGATGGATGATGATGATGATGATGATGATGATGATGATGCTGGTGATGGTGTGATATGATGATGGTTGATGATTGTGATGGTGGTGGTGATTGATGATGATGAAGATTGTGATGATGATGGTGATGTGGTGATGATGCTGATGATGATGATGTGCTGATGATGATGATGATAATGTTGGTGATGATTGGTGATGATGAATGATGATGAATGGTGATGGTGGATGATGATAATAATGAGTATGGTGATGGTGGTGGTGGGGTGGTGGGGGTGGTGGATGGTGCTGATGATGATGAATAGCGATGATGAATGATGATGATATGATGATGATGATATGGTGGTGGTGGTGGGGTGGTGGTGGTGCTGGTGGTGGTGGTGGTAATAGCTTATGTCGACGATGATGATGATGATGATGATGATGTGATGATGATGATGATGATGATGGTGATGATGGTGGTGGATGATGGATGATGATGGTGGTCGTTGATTATGATGATGATGATGATGTGATGATGATAATGTTGGTGATGGTGATTGGTGATGATGATAATGATGATGGTTGTGATGGTGGTGCTGTTGATGTGATGCTAATGATGATGGTGGTGATGGTGGTGGTGATGATGATAATGATGATGATTGTGATGATGGTGATGATGATGATGATAATGATGCTGGTAGTGATAGTGGTGATGCTGCTGCCTGCTGATGATGCTGCTGATGCTGCTGATGATGATGATGATGATGATGATGATGCTGTAATGCTGTGATGCTGCTGCTGCTGCTGATGCTGCTGCGCTGCTGCTGCTGTGCTGCTGCTGCTGCTGATGATGATAATGATGATGATGATGATGATGATGATGATGATGATGATACTGCTGTTTATCTCAAGATATGGGTTGGCTGTACGTTTCGACCTACTGATTCGTACTGATTTCGACCTGACATGCTCATCTCCAGAAGATCACGTGTCTGTGTCTGCAGGAATGTTCACGTCTCACCTTCAGACGAGAAGCCAGAAAATGGAAGCGGTGTTGTATCTACAAGAGGCTCCAGAAACTGCTACAGTGACGTCACGCTATGCGGCTTCACGTGACCTACAGTGACGTGTCCATGACGTGTCAGTGACGAGACGATGGTGACACGTGACATCAGCATGGCGGACAATGGACCGTCTGGGTCGTGAACGCGGTGCCGCACTCTCTGGATAAAGAACGATTCAACAGCCGTCGGCTGAGTGACGTCGTCAAAACAAATTGTCGGAATGACGTCAAAAACCCAACTGTGTGACAGTGTGCTTTGGCTGTAAGAAGACGCAGTGTAATCAGCGTTTGCATCTCAGTGAAAACATGTAAATGCTGAACAATTAACGTTCATTGTCTAGGAAAAGCCTCGGAAATATTTCTGAACTCAGTGACATTTTAAAAGAAAAAGAAAAAAGACACACACACACACACACACACACACACACACACACTAAGATAGTACTATTGATGCCTACATTGAGTTGTCTCCCCTGGTGTAGTGCCAATGGTCCTATCAGCAGTCATCGTCCTCGGCAGCTAGCCGGCGACATCACGTGATGACCAGCTGGTACTAAGCGATGTTGACACCCCCCCCCCCCCCCCCCCCCCTCCCAGTAGTTAGCCTCTGTGAGCTTCTTTAAAAGGATAGGACGATTTGGGGAAAACGGCCCGATCTTCAGCATCGCCGCCAAATCCATGGAAACCGTCGTTGGGATGACGTCGCTGCACGCTCCGGAGCGGGACGTCCGTCACGCTGGCTCCTGGATGAAGTCACTGCTGCGAAGGCTCAGAGAGCTGTGTCCTGAGCACTCATGCTGCACCAGTACAGGTGGTTGGGGAGTGGAGAGACAGCCCGAAACGCCGTATAGGCTACAACAGCATGGGATACAAGTAGGCTTAGTTTCCACAGAGAACACTGTTTCACGATGTCCCCCTTTGAGCTGTTTCTACAACTACAACTGAGCTGAAACGTACATCCAATGAATGTTTGTACAACTGAGCCATCCAGCACCATGAAACGTTTGTACAACTGAGCCATCCAACACCATGAAGTTGTTTGTACAACTGAGGTAACAGACGCCGTCCAACACCATGAAGTGTTTGACAACCTGAGGTAACAGACGCCATGTCTGTACAACTGAGCTAACCCATCCAGTGTTCGTAAAATGTATGTAACAGACGCCGTCCAACACCATGAATGTTTGTACAACTGAGGTAACAGACCCATCCAATGTTTGTACAACTGAGGTAACACAGACGCCATCCCAGTTTTCGTACAACTGAGGTAACAGACCAACATCCATGGTGTGTACAAACTGAGGTAACAACTGAACCAGTGTTTGTACAACCATGCCATGTTTGTTTGTACAACTGAACCATAACAGACCCATGGAATGTTTGTACAACTGAGGTACACAGACGCCATCCATGTGTTTGTACAATGGAACGCCATCCAGTGTTTGTACAACTGAGGTAAAAGACGCCGTCCAACACCATGAAGTGTTTGACAACTGAGGTATCAGACGCCATCCAGTGTTTGTACAACTGAGGTAACAGACGCCATCCGTGTTTGTACAACTGAGGTAACAACGCCATCCACACCATGAAGTTTGTACAAATGAGAACTGGCGAATGACCGACCATCCATCCAAATGTTTGTACCACTGAGGCGACAGACGCCATGGAGTGACTCAGCGGCAGAAGGGCAGGGCCTCCTCTGGTGTGTGTGCTTCATGGCGAGGGAATGAGTTTTGGGACGGTCGTGTGTGTGGGGGGAGAGGAAGCAGGGCGAGTGTTGTAGGAGTGCTGACACTAAGAGGTGTGGAGAGGGGGAAAGGGGACTACTAAGGTTACAGAATGGGGTTTTGCTGGCACTGGATGATGATCAACTAACATGTCATGGTCAGCCAATGGCAGTGGCAGGTGTGGTCATTAGTCAATTCCGTGTCGCGAAGGGTGCGTCGTTTACACGTAGCTACAACATTACATCTGCAAATCAATGACAGCCGATAAAGACTTTATCTGTATAACACATTCATGCGACTGAATAACGCTTGGTGTGGTTTTTTTACCTTGTAATTTTCCCCCGTTCCCTTCCCTGGTCATGTAATACGCTCTTCGTGATGGAACGCAATTATCTTATATTTCGTGTATTTTTGTGCAAGTGAAAAACTAGACATGAACTTGTGGTGTTTGTTTTTTATTTTTCGCTGGGAGTGGTCATATCTTCTGCTGCCACTGAGACTGGAAACTACCAGACGGTACGAGCGCTGATCGTGGTGTTCTCAACTCTGGTGTAAATAACTTGAGAAATGTTCAACGTTTTTTTTTTTCCCACGTGCAGCCCTAAGTTAAAAATCTTTTACTGTCTCTTTATTCATGATATTTCTTTATAATTCCTGTTCCATCAATTAATTCGCTGTCTCTTTATTCATGATATGTCTTTATAATTCGAGTTCCATCAGTTGTTTTCGCTGTCTCTTTATTCATATTTCTTTATAATTCGAGTTCCATCAATTAATTCGCTGTGTCTCTTTATTCGTGACATTTCTTCATAATTCCAGTTCCATCAATTGTTTTACTGTCTCTTTATTCATGGATGTTTCTTTATCATTCGAAGTTCCGTCAATTAATTCGCTGTCTCTTTACTCGTGACATTTCTTCATAATTCCAGTTCCATCAATTGTTTTACTGTCTCTTTATTCATGATATTTCTTTAATAATTCCAGTTTCCATCAATTGTTTCGATCAGTTCGTAGGGAGTGTCAGGGGCATGCACTTATCACGTGACCTGGGAGATTGTGATGGCGGTTGAAAACGTGACTTCCTGGTTACGTTTCTTTTCAGTTGTGTCTGCCAGTTAGCACACTCTGCTCGCTGTAGCAGAACAATTAAGCAGAGTTCATTCGGTGGTTTAACAGTTTCGGTGTGGCGTTTTTATTCATTCTTTGCTTTTTTTTCCCCCCCTCGGTAGCTTAGGATAAGTGGGCTCCTACCCCTTTCAGTGGCGTCGTCCATAGCCCAGGACACGGTGTGTTGTGTGCAGGGAGAAATGGGCGGTGGTGGTGATGTTTGAGTGTTGATGTCATAGTACAGCAGCAGTCGCCTCACTCCAGGTACCGTCAGCTCTGCGTGCTGTGTGGTCTTTGAGAGGCTAGGCCGTGTAGTGGATTTGGTGCGCAGTCAGTAACGTGCCTACGTTGGGCTGCCTGACTTTTCTTGTTCATTCTGACGCCTGTGAGCACGCCTGCCTGAGACACCTGTGAGCACACCTGACACCTGTGTGTGTGTGACACCTGTGAGCACACCTGACACCTGAGTATGTGTGACACCTGTGAGCATACCTGACACCTGTGTGTGTGACACCTTTGAGCACACCTGACACCTGTGTGCGTGTGACACCTGTGAGCACACCTGACACCTGAGTGTGTGTGTGACACCTGTGAGCATATCTGACACCTGTGTGTGTGACACCTGTGAGCATACCTGACACCTGAGTGTGTGTGTGACACCTGTGAGCATACCTGACCTGTGTGTGTGACACCTGTGAGCACACCTGACACTTGTGTGTGTGACACCTGTGAGCACATCTGCGACACCTGAGTGTGTGTGTGACACCTGTGATGCATACCTGACACCTGTGTGTGTGACACCTGTGACCACACATGATCCCTGAGTGTGTGTGTGCAACACCTGTGAGATGCTGACTGAAAAAATGCGCTTGAAAGCAAGTTGAAATGTTTCCCCTCAGCTCTTGGTTCAACAGTCCCTAAGTGTGTTTAGTCTGCTGGCTGTGGGATATTCGGAGAGGTGGGGGGAGGGTAAAGGCGAGGGTGGGATTGTTGGGGGGAGGGGTGGGGGGGGGGGGGCTGTTTTCGTGGTCATTCATGCTTGGTCCACAACCCAGGAATAATTGTCGTCATTAAAGGGTCTTGTGATCTGAGTCGTATTTTAACATTGGTTTGATAATGATTTGAACCCTCTGTGTGAAGAGCGAAAAAAAAAAAACTATTTTGCACAGACTCTCATTTTCTGTTCGCTCTAGTTTTGGCGAAAGATTTTTTTTTTTTTTTTTTTTTTTTTTTTTTGCATCATGAGCCAATGATTAGCACTGCAGGCGCCATGTAATTATGTCTGGCTGGAAGACTAAATGGCGGAGGATGCTAGACATTCCCTCGTCAACTTCTTAATGCGATGGAAGTTCCTGTCAGGTGGAGTGCTTGGTTGCTGACTGACCACCAACCAGCAAGACACGAAGAAGGGGGGTTCTCACGCATGGGTCAAAACTTGATCCCCAGTCAGTTTGGTCCTACAGACAGCTCGGTTTGCGAACTAGTCGGGCATAGCAAGGGCAGCAACCTGACAGTCTGTTGTGGGCACTGCAATGTGGGACTGTCGTGGGCGTTGCATTGTGGGACTGTTGTGGGCATTGCATTGTGGGACTGTTGTGGGCACTGCACTGTGGGCACTGCATTGTGTGATTGTTGTGGGCATTGCATTACAGGACTGTTGTGGGCATTGCATCACAGGACTGCTGTGGGCATTGCATTATAGGACTGTTGTGGGCACAGCATTGTGGACTGGTGTGGGCATTGCATTGCGGGACTGTTGTGGGCACTTCATTGTGTGACCGTTGTAGGCATTGCATTGTGGGACTGTTGTGGGCATTGCATTGTGTGGACTGTTGTGGACATTGCATTGTGGGGCACGCCTTTTTAACGAAACCACCTCCGAAACACTCGTTACTTTGATTCGTTGTGCGTTTTTGACTGTTGTTCTCTTGAAACGTTCTGTGATGCTTCCTTTAGAAGTTGCTTTGTTTCGTTATTGCAACTGATATTATGAAATTTCTTTCTGCTGTTGTTTTGTTTGGCGCACTATGTCGTCACTGGCAACTACCCTAGGTGTGTCCCCGCTGAACACAGCCAGCAACGCTTGTGATGAACTGCTCTGCTTTGTTCTACGATCTCCACGTTCAGGTGACATGCTGACTCTGCAGCTTGTTCCTTCAGCTTATTCGTCGTCCTGCTGCCCCCCACTTTGTTGAAGATCCCGGAGAACTCTGTTGGCACATCGTGAAAGATGCTTGTGTATTACCTCTCCTCATTGTGACTAATGTCTGATAATTGTGCTCTGCGGTGTGACCGGCCTTTGATGATTCTGTCCCAAATTATCGCAAAGTTCAGTGGTTTGCTCCCTACATTGTGAACACTACCTGGCAACTATCGACATTCACATAAAATAAACCTCCCGTTTTGCAATGATTAATCTATACAAGTCTAGTTTGGCGTATTCTGGAGGTTGGCTATGGAACCATATTCCTCAAGAACTAAAAAATCAATCAAACTTTAAAAAATTCAAGTCTAATTTCAAAAATATCTTATGAATGTCTCAGATTTGACTGCACTATACCCTAAAATGTATTGAAAACTCTCAATTCAGATTTAATTCAACAAATATGTGATGTTCGAAGTTGACTCAATTCTACGCAAATTGCACTGATCATCCCATACCATTCATGTGGTTTTTTTGTCGTCGGTCGGTCGGTCGGTCGGTCTCGTCTCGTCCGCTCTCCTCTCTCTCTCTCTCTCTCTCTCTCTCTCTCATCTCCTTCCTCTTCTCTCTCTCTCCTCTCCTCTCTCCCTCCTCTCTCTCTCGCTCCCTCTCTCTTTCTCTCTCTCTCTCTCTCTCTCCCTCCCCTCTCCCTCTCTTCTCTCTCTTCTCTCCTTCCCTCTCTTCCTCTCTCTCATCTCTCTCTCTCTCTTTTCCTCTCTCTCTCTTCACCCCTCTCTCCCTCTTGTTTAATATCTCTTTCTTCCTTTTATTTGCCCTGATTATTTTGTTTTCTTGTTGTTCTTCGTAGTGGTGGTGGTGGTAGTGTTTACTGGTTTTCTTTTTCTTTCTTTCTTCTTTTTTGTCAAAGGTTCTCATGCAAGCAGTTTTTCCATTTTTTTTCATGTGTGTTTATTCCTTTTTTACTATATATCGATTTTATTTTATTTTATTTTATTTTGCCCAGAGGGCTGGATGTAAAAAAGCATTCATGCTTAGTCCACTACCCTCTTAAAATAAAATTCGTTCGTTCGTTCGTTCGTTCGTTCCTCTCCATTTTTCCCCAGTTAGAAAATATCTTTAATGAGGCTCTCTCCATTTTTTCCCAGTTTGAAAATATCCTTGTTGAGGGCTCTCTCCATTTTTCCCAGTCAGAAAATATCCTTAATGAGTCTCTCTCTCCATTTTTCCCAGTTTGAAAATATCCTTAATTTGGCTTCTCCATTTTTATCCACTTTGAAAATATCCTTACTGAGTCTCTCTCCAATTTTCCCAGTTTGAAAATATCCCTTAATGAGTCTCTCCCCATTTTTTTTTTCTAGTTTGAAAATATCCTTAATGAGGCTCTCTCTCCATTTTTTCCCAGTTAGAAAATATCCTTAATGAGGCTCTCTCCATTCTTCACAGTTTGAAAATATCCTTAATGATGCTCTCTCCATTTTCAAGTTTGAAAATATCCTTCATGAGCCTCTCCCCAATTTTTCCCAGTTTGAAAATATCTTAATGAGGCTCTCTCCACTTTTCCCAGTTTGAAAATATCCTTATTGAGGCTCTCCGTTTTTCCCAATTTGAGAATATCCTTATTGAGGCTCTCTCCATTTTTTCCCAGTTAGAAATAATCTTAATGAGGCTCTCTCCATTTTTCCCAGTTTGAAAATATCCTTGATGAGGCTCTCTCTCATTTTTTTTCCCAGCTTGAATTTTATCCTTAATGAGTCTCTCTCTCTCCTTTTGTCCCAGTTTGAAAATATCCTTAATGAGGCTCTCTCTCTATTTTTTCACAGTTTAGAAAATATCCTTAATGAGGCTCTCTCCATTTTTCCTAGTTTGAAAATATCCTTAATGAGGCTCTCTCTCCATTTTTCACAGTTTCAGAAAATATCCTTAATGAGCTCTCCATTTTTTCCTCAGTTTGAAAATATCCTTAATGAGGCTCTCTCTATTTTTCCCAATTTCAAAATATCCTTAATGAGACTCTCTCTACTCAGTAAAAAAAGTACTTGATCGCTTTCTCCCTCTATATTTGTAAACACACACACAGACACACACACACACACACACACACACACACACACACACACACACACACACGCACACACACACACACACACACACACACACACACACACACACACACACACACACACACACACACACACACACACACACACACACATGTAATATCACCAATGGTGAAAATACGTTAAGTTGAAGAAACACACACACACGCATAGCTCCTTGATCATTATGCCACTACATTGTGAAAGTTTTATTGATCATTATCTTTCCACCTTGTGACAGCTCTATTATACTGTGACGAACCGTCACAGGTCCTTGTTCAGTGTGTCCTCACATTGTCTTTGATCATTGTGTCCTCACATTGTCACAGGTCCTTGATCATTGTGTCCTCACGTTGTCTTTGATCATTGCGTGAGAACATTGTCACAGGTCTTTGATCATTGTGTCCTCACATTGTCACAGGTCCTTGATCATTGTGCCCTCACATTGTCACAAGTCTTTGATCATTGTGTCCTCCACATTGTCACAGGTCTTGATCATTGTGTCCCTCACATTGTCACAGGTCCTTGTGATCATTGTGTCCTCACATCGTCACAGGTCCTTGATCATTGTGCCCTCACATCGTCACAGGTCCTTGATCATTGTGTCCTCACATCGTCCTTGATCATTGTGTGTCCTCACATTGTCACAGGTCCTTGATCATGTGTCCTCACATTGTCACAGGTCCTTGTTCATTATGTCCTCATTGTCACAGGTCCTTGATCATTGTGTCCTCACATTGTCACAGGTCCTTGATCATTGTGTCCTTCCTTGATCATTGTCACAGGTCCTTGATCATTGTGTCCTCACATCGTCACAGGTCCTTGATCATTGTGTCCTCACATTGTCACAGGTCCTTGATCATTGTGCCTCACATTGTCACAGGTCCTTGATCATTGTGTCCTCACATTGTCACAGGTCCTTGGTCATTGTGTCCTCACATTGTCACAGGTCCTTGATCACTCGGTCCTCACAATGTCAGAGCTATGGTGATTGCTGCGTGCAGTCAGGAAGCGTTATTGCCGATTTTGCTTCTCTCTGAACCAGTGTCGTGGCACATTATTTGGTTTTGGTCTGATGGTGAATTGCTGAGTTCTGTTTCACGTGCTACCGCTGATGTTACCAGTGAATACAGACTGCGAAGATGTCGCCCTTTAGTAAGTGAGATCGTGTTGAAGCCCTGAACCATTTTCTGTTTTATATTTTTATTTTAAAATATATTTTCAAACAGATAACAAAAAAGCATGATACAACCATAAAGATGTTTGGAAGAAGTCATAGAGGTTGTAAGGAATGTTTACATCTTTGTAGAAAGAATTGATGGGATGAAATGTCGCAGTTCCTCGTGAGATACAATAACTCTTCGTGCAAGGTATGGTCAGGGGCTTTCTTGATGTCTGAAGCTGTAGGCATCGTCATGTTGTTGTAGAGGGCGCTCCTCCACCAGCTCTGTGACGGTAAAAGGGTCTGTTGAGATGTGTTTCTCTTGGGGGCTGAATCACGCGTAATGTTGCTCGAGGGTTTCTTCCGTCTCCTTAAATCAATTGTCTCCTCCAGAGGAGGCTCATGATCACCTGACTGAGGTGCTTTGTTTAAAACCTTAGATATCTTCTACAGAGCTGACTGAGGTGGTTTGTTTAAAAACATCAGTAGTCCCTATAGAGCTGCGGGGCTACTTTCTTTCTTGCGCAGGAATATCGGCATAGTTTGACGCCATTCTGTTTGCCCTGCGTGTGTGTTTCCGTGTTCTCTGACAGACAGCTGTCAGTGCCTTGCATTGACGTCGTGTACTGCCGTGCATCTCTCCGCTGCCCGGCTGCAACTTGCGCCGTGTCAGTTTTTTCTTCTGTCCCTCTGTCATAACAGGTCAGTCTGTGTCAACCATGCCACGCCTCCCATTGACGTTCCACAAAGTGTCCTTCATGTGTTCTGATGACTTGGTTAACATGTTCTTCATTCTGTTATA
>JADBJO010024157.1:0-12500 GCA_016801955.1 Conus betulinus
ATGATGATGCTAACGGATTCCATTTCGGTCTGAGACTACATGACAGGGCTGTACTCTACGTTCCTTTCATAATATATACCCCCGCGTCAACCAGGCCCGAGAGATACAGACACCTGCCAGTGTTGGTCAGGAAATTTGAGCAACACTCTCAGAAACGCAATCCATTAAGTGGATGAAACTCGACTGTGTGGTACCAGTCTTCCCAACTGAGTCCGCAGCAAACTCAACTCTCGGGTAGGAGCCGGTCGCGGGCAGAAAAACCCACATGAAGACGGCTACTGTCAAAGCATCATGTTGGTGCCATCCGTGCGGGGAGACAACAACAACGCGCTGATCGCAGATCGGGACTGGGGCTTATTGTGTGTTTGCACGCCACTTGATTGAAGGATATCTCTCTGAGCTTCTCTGTTGTGTTGTGTTTTTCGCAACGTAAAAAACACATGGTCACTGGGATTTAGAAGCTAGGATTTTTGCTGTCTGTCTCTTGTTTCTGTGTCGCTGCTCTCGCTGGCATCACTGAATGTCAGCACTGAGAGTTAATCTATCAGAGCAGTTACTGAATGTCAGCACTCAATCTATCAGGCATTGTCTAATGTCAGCACTCAGAGTTAATCTTATCAAGCATTACTGAATGTCAGCACTTCACGAGTTAATCAGGCAAGCATTTACTGCAATAGTCAGCACTCAGAGTTAATCTATCAAGCATTATTGAATTGTCAGCACTCAGAGGTAATCTATCAAAGCATTACTGAAATGTTCAGCCACTCAGAGTTAATCTATCAAGCATGTACTGAATGTCAGCACTCAGAGTTAATCTATCAAGCATTATTGAATGTCAGGCATCTCAGAGTTAATCTGTGAGGCATCACTGAATGTAGCACTCAGAGGTAATCTATCAAGCATTGCTGAAATGTCAGGCACTCAGAGGCAATCTATGCATCAGGCATTTCCAAATGTCAGGCACTCAGAGGCAATCTATCAGGCATTTCCAAATGTCAGCACTCAGAGGCAATCTATCAATCATTTCTAAATGTCAGCGACTCAGAGGCGGCAATCTATCAAATCATTTCCAAATGTCAGCACTCAGATGTCAATCTATTCAGGCATTTCCAAATGTCATCAGCTGAGAGTGTAATCTATCATAGCATCATCTGAATAGTCAGCACTGAGAGTTAATCTATCAAGCCCATCACTGAATGTCAGCCACTCATGGCCTAATCTATCGTCTTACTGAAATGTCAGACTCAGAGTTCATTCCTATACATTAGCACCTCAGCTGAGATGGGTCATTAATATTTGACCAGTGGTCCTGCATTCGACGCCCGAATGGACCGGTGACAATTGACTGACACATATCCAAGACGGTATGACGGACTTTTGACTATTTGTGAATGAAGAACAACCGATATGAATGACAGACTTCACTAAGAAACAGAGAATAGCTAAGGCAAGGTTTAGAGATAAGACTATGGCTCGATCTTTTGGCCAACCAGCGCCGGTTTTTTTTAGTACTGCTGGATAAGTTCCTCCGTCTTCAAATTCGCTCTTCGTGACACTCCAGGCCTTCATGAATTGGTGCGATATCTATGCTCTGCACCTTTCCTTCATACCATGGCTTTCCTGAACAGTATGTATGACGCATTTTGGCCAAAAACCACTAACAACGGGCTCGGGGCCCGCCGCAGTACACGTATTCGTTTTTTCTGTCTCGGTCTGTCTGTGTGATATGCTATTTGTCTAGCATTCTCTTCTCGGCTCTTTCTGCTCTGTGCTTCCTCCACCCGCCCTACTCTCTCTCTCTCTTCCTCTCTACCTCTTCTCTCCTCTCTATACTATCTCTCTACTCTCTCTCTCCACTCCTCTGAGAATTACACACACACCACACATGCATACACACATACATTTACATGTTGCCACACAGCCACATACACGCACACACACGCCCACGCACCGCACAACCGCACCACGCACCCACACAACACACACACCACACACACACACAAAACACACCCACACACACCCGATCGCACATACCAAGCAATTACACACCGCACAACGCACCGCTACATGTACACACACACACCCACCAACACAACACACCCCACACACACACAACACACACACACACACACAGACACGCCACGTCACGCACACGCACGCACGCACGCCACGAACCTGCACGCACGCAACGCCACGCACACACACACACACAAACATCACACACACGCACAAATACACACCGGCCGGGGCCTCCCGCGCCGTTGCGCCGGCGCAGCCGCGCGCGCCACACACACAACCACACACACACACACACACACACACACACAGCGCACACACACGCAAGGCACGCACGCCCACCGCCGCACACACGCACACACACACACACACACACACACACACACAAACCACACACACACACTGTGACACACACACACACCACACACACACCACCATGTTTTGTTTGTTCCCTTTCTTTCTAAATAACAGCACCCGTCGGATTCTGCAATCTACACCTCCGAAAGCAGAGAAGAAGAAGATAGAAGAAGAAGAGCAGACAATAAGAAGAAGAAAGAAGAAGAAGAAAGAAAAGAAGAAAGACGCAAGGAGAAGAAGAGAAACAGAAGAAGAAGAAGGAAGGAGGAAATGGGAACCGGGAGAGGTTAGGATTCGCAGGTTAAGAAAACGTAACACAGAAGAAAACGTAATAATAAAAGGGTAAAAGGCATGAGGGTGGTTGGAGGCTGGGTTTAGAGGGTGGTGGAACGGAAGGAAGAGACGAGAGCGAACAAATAAGGGAGGAAGCGAAAAGAAAGGCAAAAGATGCATGAGAAGAAGAATGGAAGAAGAAAAGCAAGAAGAAGAGGAAAGCAAAAGAAGGAGGAGGGGAGGGCCAGAAGGACTGGGCGTAAGGCAGGACCAGGAGGAGAGGAGGCAGGAGAGGGGCGGAGGATAGGCAGCGACAGCGAAGAAGGAAGGAGGAGGAGGGGAAGCCACAGACAACAACCAGAACAAACAAACAAACAAACACATACACAAGCGCCACTGTCGGCCATTACATGGTGAGCTCATGAGATCGATATCAGAAAGTCTTTCCCACTGAGATCAGCCCCGCTGCAATAAGGCCTCCAGGCAGACCATAGGCCCACGCCTTTTCTGTACGGTTGATCGAAGAAGCCTCTCTTCGACCACCTTTCACACGGGACCAGTCAAGCCCGCCGCTGAGACGGTCCCGATGCCCAGATCCAGTTCATGGCCAGCCCGACAGAGAAGCCAACGCTTGAGACCCGCCCATGCCGGCCCATGCCGACCCAAATGAGACAAGGAAAAAAGCAGAATGTGCTTCATAGCCGGCATCACCCATGCCCGACGAACAACAGCATCGGCACAAGCCCAAGAGTCCCCTGCACCGCATGGCCCTACTTGGCCAGAGTAAGGGACCGATCATCATCATCAATAATGCCTTACAGGCCTTTCCCGACATGCTGCCCGTTTTTCCACTGTTACGCGCTTCCCAGAATAACATGGATGGGGAGAAAGAACCTGAAAGAAAAGTCAGGAAGGGTGCAAGAATGAAGTGGCGGATAGAATTCGAGCCGTCTTCGCTTGGGTGCGGAGGTGAAACAGAGCGAAGTGGTGGTGGGTATGTGCGTGGAGTGCGTAGTGGACTGAAGTGGTGGGCCTAAGAGGAGGTGTGAGGTCGCGGAGTGGGAAGGGGCGGGGGCAGAGGGAGGATAGGCTGGGGGTGGGGGTGCAGGGGGAGGGCTTTTTCGGGGTGAGGGGGGGAGGAGGGTGGGTCAAGTCATAGAAACCGCTGTATGGAAGTCGTTCAGAGAAAGTCCAGCTTTCGACTGAACGTAAATTACTGCTATCTGTGTGTCTGTCTTGTCTGTCTGTCTGAATATCTGTATATGTACTCGTATATGTCTCTGTCTGTCATAATCGTCTGCACTCGTCTATGTATATGTCTCTGTCTACTATTCTATCAATATATCTATATATAATCTACTCTATATGCTTATCTCCTGCTTTAATAGTCTGCTCTAGTCTGCCCATGATATATGTTGTTATCAATATCTCTGATCTCTCCTACTCCTATTATTCTTTACTCTCTCTCTCTCACTATCCTCTCTCTCTCTCGTCCCCCTGTGCAACTTGGATCTACTACTCTTGGTGTTTTAATATCTCTGTACTGTCTGTTCCCCGCCGCCCTGCTCTGCACCCCGCCAAGCCCTCCTAACTGATCTAGAATCTGTCAGGACGTCTTGGTCTCTTGTCTATGCCCTCTCTCTATCTCTACTGTCATATGTCTCTCTTTATATGTCTAATGTCTATCTTTCTTGTCTGTCTGTCTGCACCTCAATACTTCTCTCTCTTCGCTTTACTCCGTTCCTGCCCTCTCCTCCTCCCCTTTATCTTATTCTACTGTCGCGATATCTCTCCCCATTTTTGTATCACTGCATTTTTGAACTATATCTCCTTGTATATGTTTTGTCCTGACCTGTCTGCCAAACTGTGGTAAACTGCTGTCTGTTTTTGTATCTTTTTGTTCACCTCGTCTGTCCTGATCTGTAGAGCCCTACGTCTCTCATCTACCTCTCTATCTCTCTCTCTGTATCTGATCTTGTTCGGATACTGCTCTCTCTCTCTCTCTCTCTCCTCTCTCTCTTCTCTCTCTCTCTACTATCACTTCTTTCATATGTGTACTTATTGTAAGCCTGTGTTTGTGATTGCATATACCCCTTATTAGCAGGACATGTGGTCAAGTATATTTTGTTTATTTAAGAGTTACTCCTAATTCCTCTCTCTCTCGCCTATCGGTACTCTCTCCGTATGTGCTATCGGAATTCTCGTCTCGTCCTCTACCTATTAACTACTAATGCGAGGCGATGCGTCATTTTCATGGCAATGGTATTTTACAGAGAGTGGAGAGCGTGTAAGGATTTCGCGGTGACGTGAGGAGTGTGTTTGGTGTTGTGTGTGTGGGTGTGTGTTGTTGTGTTTCTGTTAGGATTTTTGTGGGTGTTGTGTGTGTGTGGTGTGTGTGTGTCGGTGTGTTTGTGTGGTTGTTGTTGGGTGGGTGTGTTTGTTGTTTCGCGTTTTTTTTGCTTTCTTTCCCTTTGTGTGGTGTCTGTTTCCTGTGGTGTTGGCATGTGTGTGTGTTGTTTGTGTTGTTTTTTTTTTTTTCCCTTCCTGGTGTGGTGTGTGTGTTGTGGTGTGTGTGATGTTGTGTGTGTGTCGTGTGTGTGTGTGCTGTGTTGTTGTGGTTGTGTTTTTTTTCGTGTTGTGTTGGTGGTGCTGTGTGTGTGACATGAGGAGTAAACAGAATAATTGAGTCATGGAAATTTTTCAGAGGGTTTCTATCGTCTTCGACTAAATATTAAGTGGAGCAGAAAAAAAGTTACAGTACAATACAATATAGATACAACACAGAATAATCACACAACACGTCTAGTATAGTACTATTCCGTTGCTACATTCCAAAAACAATAGCCTAACAGACATGAAATACAGCAATGAAACAGCTAGATAAATGACTCGATATAAAGCCTTAAAGTAAATCCCATACTAAAACCAAACTATGCCGACATGACACACAACACAACTCTGCACAACACAAACCGTGACACACTACACAACACAACACCACATGAAAAGGCACACCCCACAGCGCGACTCTAAGATGCACACACAACACAGAGCACCACCAGAACACAACATCTACACATCAATAAACGCGGCACAAAAGTAATGTCACACAATACAACACCATATCCACTCATCGCAGCACACTTATATTGCCACAGAACACTACAACACTACAACCAACCGAACCCCAACGTCACACACAAGGACCCTAGAAAACAATGAACAGCCCCCAACCAGCCGCCCATGTCGAGGTGGGTTAGATTTGCGGGTCTTCGTGGCTGCGGAGGTCCTCGGCGTTTTCGACTGATCTCAGAGCGACATATATTGATTTTGTCTGCCATGACTGGCCTCGCATATCCGGAGCTGTTAGAGATTAGTTAAGTCTTCGTTGGGTCACACTGGGAGAAGACGGTCAAACAAATATAAGTTAACCAAACAAATAAATAAACAATTGTAGACTCCATACAATCACCTACAGACGGCGGTCACCCAGAGTCGTCCACAATACCTCAGCACAATACCCACAGCGACAAAGCCAAGAAGGACAAGACACAGATATTATGGACAGGTTTCCAAAGGCCACCAACCGCTACACTAAGGAACCCAGAGCCACGGCTAGGGAGCTATGAGGCTAATGACAGGCCACTTACCCTGCATAGCCATGCCAAACTGCGGACGAACAGAGACACCGCCTGACCAGAATGGCGCCAGGAGTGACCAGCACTGAGCAGAGTTCTTGGAGTTCATGCTGAGACGCTAGGGCGCGAAGCTTTGGTACAACTACTGCGTAAACAAAATCACAGCAGAGCCATTTCAACACACAGGTAAGTTTCAGAGGATGGGGTGCCGTTTGTGCGTGAGCTATGTGAACAGACACGCGCAGACGAATGCGTTTCTACTTTTCAAACAATATAATTGGATGATGAGGCACAGTAGGTACGTGCTCCTGGAATATCAGCCGCCTCATTATGATGGGGCGTGGTCATTACGATTTTGAGAAACCGGTTGTGACACGTCAATTGGCTGCCAGGAATATTTTATCCATATGCACATTGAACTTTGGAGTAAAGTTTTTTCAGCATACACTAATCGGACTCCTTTAAGCCCTAGCTGATCGTAAATCTCATCACAGGAATTAGGCAGGCTGAAAAACAGTAACCCCAGTTTTAGATAACTTTCCTTTACACACAAAAAGCCCGGTCTTTAACAGTGCTGAGTTCGCGTGTAGTGTGCAAATACTGTGTGTCTTGCAAATGGTACGGCGGAAATATTGCGGGAATTTATCGTAGTCTAATCAATCGGATTGCTGGCATCTAAAAACAGACCGACTTCAACTAATCACGTTTGCCTGAATCAGATTCTCAATCAATTAGGCGATTTATTTTCGAGTGAATTAAATTCCAGTTGGCCTGATCGACGGCGTTTATCAGAGAATGTATTTATACCCGACGACACAATTTTAAAGAATAACATATGATGATATATAAAGGCGTTTAATCAGTGCTAGCCAACGAGTATGTCCCATTTTCGGTATGTACATTTTGGACCGTGTGTATAGTTTTTGTTTTCTGTTTTTTTGTTTTGTTTTTCTTTTTTTAGGCGGGCCCACGACTCATTTTTCGCCTCTGTACGAGCTCCAAGACTACTCTAGGAAACTATTTTGCAACTGAGAGGAGTAAGAGATGAGTTATAAATGCGCCGCTGCCCATAAGGGTTTTGTCCTGCAGACAACAAACGCAGCCAAGCCTCAGGATCAGTGCCAAAGCACTGGAGATCATGGAGACTAAGGGACATAGCGTGAGACCTGCAATCAACAACAAGGTATGCACAGCCATTTGTCGGCCCAAGTCCAATATTGCATCAGGGCAACACACACAAACACACACACACACACCACACACACACACACACACACACACACCACACACACACACACACACCACACACACACTACACACACACACAAACATCACACAGCACAAGACTGAGAAAAGGTCAGAAACACAAAACCTGACCTTTGATGATGAACACAACACACTACACAACACACACACACACACACACACACACAAAACACACACACACACACAAATCTATATATCTATCTATCTATCATCTATCTAACTCTATCCTATCCTATATGATGTCCGCCCTCGAACATTAAGTAGGTAGGTGGGAAAAGCGAAGAAAGGGGGCGCGAAAGAGGAAAAACTAATGTCGCCAGGCCACTAATCATTCTTCAGTTTCTTTATAGTAAGGACTTGGCCAAAAAACTAAACAATTCGGGAACTTTTAGGAAAAAAAATCAACATCTTCTCAGGAACATGAGGAAAAAGGGGAATTATATATAAATAATGACGAATAATCTCCCTAGTGCTGACCGGAGAACCGAGACCATCGTTAATCCCTCTGAAGGAAAGATCTATTTGGATTGCCCGCTGGATCGGACTCATAAGGGTGACCCGGCTGATTGTGTCTCTGGGATTCATATACTCATTAATTATAATATATAATATATGTTTAATGTATGTATGTATGGTATGTATTTATAGTAGAGATACTAATATATATATATTAAGTAGAGGCACAACAGGCCCACTAGGGATGAAACACAAATATTATACAATACGTAATATTATGGAAAAAAAACAGCCGGAGGGGTCCAAGCTGACCTCAGGAGGAATGAAAAACAGGATCGCTGATGGAACGAAATATGGACCTTACATATGGAACAAAAGTACTCAGAAGAAGCACAACCGACTAGGGTGGTGAACCAAAATATGACCATATACATATGGAAAAGCCTCCAGAAGCAAGCACAACCTCCTGGGACCTAGGGGTGAAACAAATATAGGAAATATACAGATTGGGGAAACAAAGGTCCAGAAGAACAACAACCTGACCTAGCTGGTCGGGGAACAAATATAGACAACACGATACCATATGGAAAAAACGGAAAAGTCAGAAGCACAAACCGACCTAGGTGGTCGTGTGAACAAATATAGACATATACATATGGAAAAAGGTCAGAAGGCACAAACACTGGACCTAGGTGGTAACAAAAATATATAAGCATATATACATATGCGAAAAGGCAGAAGCACAACCACAGACTAGGATGAAAACCCGCTCCTGCCGCGGTAGCAGTTGACAGGGAACGCAGGCAGAGGAGGATGTAGAAAGCGGTGGACGGCTACTCGGTCAGGGCATCGTTGACCTACCCCCTTTTATGTGGAATCTAGGCCTGACCCACGTCAGCATCGCCCAAACAAAGGCGTGGTACCCATCCCTCTTCTCATCCCATGTCGATCGTTTGTCCGAAGCAAGCGACGATCATTCTAGGTCGCTTCCCCAAAACCCAAACCCACAGCACGCGATTTGTCAGTCTGGTGAAAGATGGCGGTAGTTCTTTATACGGTGGCCGTGGAAGTCCAGGTGGCGCAAGATCCTCACCAAGCATTCTTCATGATCGCCCTCCCCCACCCACCCCTCATCCCCCCACGCCCCTTTCCTTTTACTCATACATCATCTACTCCTCCACCTTACCTTATCCTTTTCCCCCCTCCGAACATTACGGACCTACACATACACCAAACACACACAAAAAGAAGTGCTAAAGACGGAATCGTCTCAATGACTATTGAGGAGTAGAGTTCAAAAGGAAAGGAGAGAAAGACAGGACGGAGGGGAGGGGAGAGGGGGGACGAAAGGGTCCCGGGGGGGGGGGGGGGGGGGGGGGTGGGAGAAAGCGATCGGGGGCGAGCGCTATGCGATGATATCGCGTGACCCCCGTTTAACGCCACTTATACTGAAGGAGAAACTACAATGTCAGGACGTGATGGTCGTGCGTGGGAATGTCCTGCCCATCGATGTGCTACGATAGTGACTCCATAGAATGTCTGGGGGATGTCAAGGATGAGGAGAGAGCAGGTAGGCAGATTCACACCCCCACCGTGACAGCCCCAACGCCCCCAGTGGGGGGGGGGGGGGGGGGGGGGGAGATGACAGAAGGAGGGGGGGTGGTGGTGGGGATGGGGTGGGGATGGGCCGTGGCGAGGGGGGAGATTGCAATAATGCCCAGTGTTATTTGTGGTCTTGAAAAAGTGTTCGTGTTGTATGTCACTTCGCATCTCTATCTCTCTCCCTCTCTCTTCTCTCACTCTCTATCTCTCTCTCTCTATCTTCTCTCTATTCTTCACACACACAACAAACACAAACAACACACAAAAAACACACACACCACACACAAAACACAACACACACACACACACCAACTCGCTCTCAATTCCTTCTTCACACACACCATTACAGATCACTATACGGACATAACTGCAGCACCGTCCACACAGAACGTACACCTGCGACTACAGACGCACACTACCCGCACGTTAACATCTACCACTACAGTACGATACACTACAGCACGCTATTACGCCACGTTAGATTAGACTCCACTCCATAACACTACATACACTACAGGCCACTTTAACCTACAGCACGCTAACTACAGCACGCTACTATACCAAGCACGCTACACGCACTACAGCAGCACGCTACAATTAAGCACGATTTAAAATACACTACAGCGCGGGCTACACTACACACGCTACATACAGCAGCTTACACGACACATACACTCCACTCCACTACACTACAGCACGTCCGCCTACGGCTACAGCACGCTACACTTACAGCCGCTACATTACAGCACGTACATACTAACACGCTACAGTACAGCACGCTACACTCACTACACTACAAACACGCTACACTACACTACACTACAGCACGCTACATTACACACGACGCATACAGCTACGTTAACACTCGCCACACTACAATACAGCACGGACACTACAGCACGCTACACTACAGCACGCTACATTACAGCATACGATACACTACACTCCCTACACTACAGCTGCACTAAACTACACTACACTACAGCACGCTCACACTACACGACACTAGCACGTTTACACTACAGCACGCTACCACTACAGCACGCTTACACTACACTAAACTAGCTACAGCACGACTACACTACAGCACGCTACACTACCACTACACTACACTACAGCACACTACACTACAGCACGTACCACTACAGCAGGACACTTACAGCACGTTACACTACAGCACGCTACACTACAGCATGCATACACTACACTACACTACACTACACTACACTACACTACACTCTACACTACACAGGCATACAGCACGCTACACTACAGCACGTTTACGCTACACTACACTACAGCAGCACGCTACACTACACTACAACGTTACACTACATGCCACTACTAAATTACACACACTACACTACACTACCAGCACACTACACTACAGCACGCTACACCACACTACACAACAGCACACTACACTACATCACGTACAACACTACAGCACGCTACACTACCCTACACTACACCACGACTAAGCACCACACGCAGGCTACACTACACTACACTACAGCACGCTCACACTACAGCACGCTACACTACACTACGCTACACTACACTACAGCTACGCTCTACACTAGCACGCTACACTACACGACACTACAGCACACAGCACACCTACACTACACTACAGCCACGCTACACTACCACTACAGCACGCTACACCTACAGCACACTACACTACAGCACACTTACACTACAGCACTACATTACACTACACTACACTACAGCACATAACACTACAGCACGCTACATTACAGCACACGTTACACTACAGCACGCTATACCTACACTACAGCACGCTTCACTACACTACACTACAAGCACGCTATAACTACACCACACTACAGCACGCTACACTACACTACAGCACACTACACTACAGCACACTACACTACACTACCACTACACCACTACGTTTACGCACTACACACACTACACTACAATACACTACACTACACAGCCGCCATACTACATACCATTACAGCACACTACACTACAGGCACGCTACACTATATAGCACGCTACACTACACTACACTACAGCACACTACACTACAGCACGCTACACTACAGCACGCGACACTACACTACACCTACAGCACGCAGATATACTACACTACACTACAGACACTACACTACAACTACACGACGCTACACTACCAGTACAGTACACTACACTTTCACTACACTACACTACATACACTACACTAACAACACGCGACGCTACACTACACTACACTACACTACCACCCACGCCTTTGATTTACACACCCGCGAACCCACCAAACACACCGCGGCGGACACTTTCCATTTTCAAACTGCATCACATCCTGCATCACAAATGCATCCTCAATTTTTGTCATGTCCGGGCCTGTTCCGGGTACTGAAATGCCTCCACCCCCACCCCACCCACCCCGCCCCCTCCGCAAAACGTTACCATCCCCTCCCCCTCCCTCCCCACATTTTCCAACGCCCTGCCTCCTACGCTCCTTCAAAATCACACGACAAATGGGAAGGAAGACAAAAAAAAAAAAAAAAAAAAAAAAAAAAAAACCCCCGCGAACAACAACCAAATCGTCGTGTTGGTGAAACCAAACCTCCGTGAGTTAATTATCTCAAACGTCGACTTTGTGACTTTTAACAAGCCGTGGTAGATGCTAGGAGTCAGATTAATGGCAAAGGAAAGTCATTAATCCTCAAACCCTTACCCTCATCCATGACACTTTAATGTCTCGTCCCCTTTCTACTGTGTACTAAGTCCACTGTCGGGGGCGGGGGGGGCATGCTGTTGTGGTGTCTCGCCTGATTCTCTTAACGTCCGTCCGTTGGAAGTCAAATCTTTATAGTCATCTTAGGTAGACTGTATAGGCTACAGTCAATCAGTAGA
>JADBJO010024157.1:17500-25545 GCA_016801955.1 Conus betulinus
AAGATAACAAAAGATAAAACAAGAAAAATAAAGGAGAAAGAAAAGGGAGAGAAAGAAGGAATGAAGGAACCGAAGGAAAGATTCAATGACGGAAAGAAAGAAAGAAAGAAAGAAAGAAAAGAGAAAGAAAGAAAAAAAGAGGAAGCCGCTCAAGATCAACGACTTGTTGACACAAACACAGGAAACTGGTTCTGGTCGTTTTTAATGAATGTCGGTTTTCAGTCGAGTTGACATGACCAGGCTTTTCCGGTTACTCTTCCCTCACGACAAGTCGTGGTTCTCTCCGTGTTTTCGTTTCCCTCTTGTTTACTTGAAAGATGATATCAGCCAGGTCAGAAGACAAAGTTTGTTGCTCTTTACACATTGTGTGGCTCTGTATCTAATACATTGAAAAATAACTAAACAAACCGAATAATGCAAACCTCAGGTCATAGTGGTTCCTTAGGACAGACTTACCATAAAGTAGTTTATTGATTTTTAATTTGGCTTGGGTTTTCTTTAAATGACGTGCAGTTTCAAATCTAAAGTTTTATTTACTTGTTGTGTTTTGTAGAAATAGTATTGAACTAGTTTTTGACATATCACCAATACGTTTTTTTAATTGACTTCTTTTCTTTTAAATGCTGAATAGATTGGGAAATAGCCTACTGATCCCGAGTCAGCAAAAGAATTGTTCATAAACTACCCTCCAGAAACAAACCACACCATGTTCTATGATGTGTCGTCAATATGAAAGATATTCTATTGTACTGCTTACTAACCTTATTCTCCTCTAAATAAGAATGAGTGTGTGGTGGGTGTGTGTGTGTGTGGGTGTGGTGTGTGTGTGTGCGCGCGCGCGCGCGCGCGCGCGCGCGTGTGTGTGTGTGTGTGTGTGCGCGGTGTGTGTGTGCGTGCGTGCGTGTACCGTGCTTGCGTGCGTGTATGCGTGCGTTTGTGTGTGTGTGTGTGTGTGTGTGTGGGTGTGTGTGTGTGTGTGTGTATGCGTGCGCATATCTGTATGTATCTGCGGTGGAGGAAGGGGACGGCTGTGTGTGTGTGTGTGTGGGTGTGGTGTGTGTGTGTGTGTGTGTGTGTGTGTGTGTGTGTTGTGTCCGTGTGCGCGTGCGTACGCGTGCAAGAGGGAAGGAAGGCTAAAAGAGAACAAGAACGTGGCTCTGTGGTTGTGTTCGTGGCGTGGATGCATCTTGTAACGTTGCGTGCGAGGGGGGGAGGAGATGAAGGGGTGGAGACAGGTCATATGCAGTCATTTTTGTGTGGTGTGATGTGTGTGTCGTGTGGGTATGTGGTGTGTGTGTGTGTGTGTCGTGTGGTTGTGTGTATGGTATGTCTATTCTGTTATGTCTATATGTAGTGTAGTGCCTGCAGGCGTGATTGCGGTCGTTGTAGTGTGTGCTGGTGTGGTGTGTGTGTGTTGTGTGGGGTGTGTGGTGTGTGTGTGTCGGTAGTGTGTGTGTGCGTGCGTGGCGTGCGTGTGTGCGTGCGTGAGTGCGGGAATGTGTGTGTGTGTGAGGGAGAGGGAGAGACAGACCAGCAGACAGACAGAAAGAAAAGTAATCTGCTATAATTCAAGTCATGTCCCAACATACTGTGAACCAACATTGACATTACCATGTCAAAAAGGCTGGGACCAACTTAATGAGAGAAATAGTGAATGATGTAAACGAGTTGAGGTGAATTTCATAACATTAGCTGGGATACGGCACGGTGATCTATCTGAAAGTGGACACGCTACAAGACATCAATTCTTCACTTTCATCATCTGTGGCCATCTAAAAAAAGCAAAAAGAAATCAAATTGAAACACGACAACTACACAACAACAAAAACTGGTTGCGCCATCTACAGATCTATGCTGGCTTTCTCTTTGGTCCGCACGACAAATGTCTCAACGTTCCAGCCATCTCATCAGACGAAGCAAGGCTCTTCTCTCTGCGAGGGAACAAAGCGGCTTTCCGGAGATGTCCGCATTCTCGTCGATCTCTCACGCTATATCACCAGCCCACACCTCTCTCGGAACGTGCATCGTTGCAGTTCAGGTCCGCGTTCGTATCGCTCTTCTTTCTCTGACGTCATCTGAGAGAGAGATGAGAGTTAGAGGCGAGAGGCAGAGTGTATATGTCATGAAAAGCAGATAGTTCAGAGACTGTTGATGTGTGTGATGTCGAGTAAGTAGAGTAAGGAGTAAGTGAACGTGCTGTGTGTGATCTGAATGATGCGGTGTGTGTCTGTAACTGATAAAGATCTGAGGATGAAAGCGGATTCCGTGCAGTGTGCTGTGCTATGAGCGAATACGCGTGTCCGATGCTCCAGGTTGTGGTATACTATGTCACACAGTTGTGGCTGTTGTTTGGCTGATTTCGTATGTATGCATTAAAACACAACAACAAACACATTTTCACCACACGGCAAAGAGAGGGGAGCGCGTTGTCCCCTGTCTTACTTTACCATAGTACTAGAGACTGTCGTCCGCGGTGATCGTCGTGCCTGTATCGCTATGTGTGCATGTTATCGTCGTGGGGTCTTCAAGTGACGGTGCGTGCGGTGGGCGTGACCGTTCTATCTGGAGATGACGCAGGCTCTCGGCGGGATGACGAAGAACGTTTATTAACAGCAGTCCGCGCAGTTCGAAATATGTGACAGTTTGTAAGTGCATGTCGTAGTCTGTATGGTGTGGATCGCAGTCGTGGTCTTCAGGCCAGTCGCTCTTCGCTGACGCTGTGCGCAGCTAAGCTGCGTGGCGCGCTGCGCGCTGCCACGTAGAAAAAGTCGGCGCTGACACAGCGCCAGCGACTACACCCCACGGACAGCAGACCGTGCGCTATATGGACGCACTAAGCCGTACACAGCAAAACATCGATACTCCCGGCTTCAAACACGCTAGATCAGTTTCTAGCACAGGCTATGCTGACACAACACCACGACACACTCTGCGTCGCACACCTGGGGGGGGGGGGGGAGGGGACTAGCGCAAGCCGCTGGGGGGGGACCTGGCTGGATATCGCGCTTGCCGACTAGGTGTGGTTAATGTTAAAGATGTTCAGTGCTAGATGTATGCATGCATCCTCATGAGATCTTTATGCATATTCTAACAGCATTACACCACTGGGGCTCTAGAACTCGCTCTCACAGAGACATTGGTAGGGTCCTACATCAACACGAGCACCATACACAACCAAAAGAGCACGGGAGAACGATTCAACTTATGTCATCCGAATAATGACACACTTATCCATGCTTACAACGAGCATCGACAGTACATACTCTCGACGATTGTGTACACACTGCAAGAAGTAACCGCTCACCTCACGCGCGTTTCGGCGCTGTATGCAACAGCTTGTTTAGTTATCAGTCTATAACCTCTCTAGGTAACATGGGGGGGGCTATCGCCGCATTCTATCAGCACACAGTTACATTGGCACCATGATCATCACTGACACAGCACTATGCCCGGCTTATCGATAGTTCCAAGGGGGGATTTTGAACACACAAACACGGTGCACGGGCGGTTTCACAAAAATCAGAGCTAAGGGTGGCAAAGCATATTGTCGTAGCCCTAGGTATAGTACTATGTCCATACGCGTACGAGTAGCTGAGGAAGTGAACGCAGTTTAGGGCTCCGTCAACGGACGGCTATATAAGATCGCAATTCTTCCTCACATTCAACTAAACTACAAGGCCGCATACCAGTTGATCTTTCTAGAAAAAAAAACAGTATCGCACTATTATTTTTTATGCATACAAGTAGTAAGTCATGCGTGAAGCACTATTCTTTCTGCAGCTTCATAGTTGGCTGATGGCTCTCGGAGAAAAGAACGAAAAATCAAAAAAAACGCTAGGAGAAGCTATGTATAGTGCTCGATACAGGCAATATGACTTCTATTTATCTAGTGACCAGAGTTACCATCGTTCCGTCAGCGAAACGCATGTTGCTTTATCATGCTCTATAGGGCTCGCGAGCCAACGTGGCCTGCTTGAACTAGTATACTGATCGCCTTGCAACGATAGAGTTAGCAGTCTTATTAGTAATAATTGCTCATATGTTGTATCGTCGAGAAGGCAATGTGGCTACTTTGAATCCAACAGCTGACGTAATCACCGACGTCGCCAGCGCGAGCTGTGTGATGCAGCATTTGTACACGAAGCATACTCAGGCAAACGCGGTCTAAGGCTGCAATCATGTTACGTACGATTCCACCTGCCGTCATCTCCGTCTAGCATCGCACGCCTTCGGGCGCGATACACGTAGCAAAAAAAATAAAAAGAAATACCGGCGGCAAAAAAAAAATGCAGACTACTCGCGCCATCGAGGAGGGCTGTCAACAGTAACAGCACTCTAGACAGTTCGACCTCTATGAGGAGTCAGGGGCCGTGCGTCCCTCTTGAGTCTAACTGATAATTTCGTCGCTTCTGCTGCCGCGCTTCGTGGAAACTTCAGGTGTGGGACACTGGAGCGGTTTTTTAACCAAATCACAAATCGAACTGTGATGCTTGTCTGTGCTGCTGTAAGGGACAGTGTGCAATGTACAGACTATTTACGGGATCCCTACGGGAAAGTTGAATAATTCCTCATTGGATCGCGTTCCAACACTAAAGGACTACACCTACGACGAAGACACACCTCATTAAAACAGAGTTATTACCCAAGGAATTGACACCTTACAAAGTGTCATCTGACAGGACCACTACGTACATTAATATGACGATCACCCACACAGGGATCGACACACAATCAAATACACAGCTACGTAACACAAGTCTATCATCTCCACACTTTACTGCGTACACGAAATTACCAGCAGATACACACAATTCAAAGTCCTGAACGAAGAATAATTACAAAGTTAGCTCTGCGTGTTGCATGTGATGGTATTGCTCTGTTGGCTTCGGATATAGGGTCAGAAGCTGTCAGATATTGCGCAGTCACGAGAGTTACTGCTGACGATTGAGGTAGGTGTATGCTTGGATGATGTGACCTGATGATTGTACTGTACGTAAAATTCCATATATGTCTATGCACTATCCTATTTATAGGATTGCTCGAAAGTGTGATGGTCAAGACTCTTACTGTGTAGGCATTCGTGATCAGTTAAAAAAAAAGTACTGTTCAAAGTATGTTGGCTCCGTATAGACCATAAAGGATATAATTCTGTAAATCATTGGTGTCCATGAATATTGCGTCGAGTCGCTAATCTTAGAGTGGCGTTATATTTGTCACTAGAATTTATCAAAACACACATACGCGTGAATCAGCAACTATAAGTCTTAGGAAACTACGATGTCAGAGTATTCAGCGGCGCCAAGACTAAAGAAATGGTGTATATCCGATTTCTGTTCATTGCGTGGCTTGAATCTTTTACATTCTTTTATTTTTACATGGCCCTCATCACTGCACTATCTTCATAGTCGACGGAGAGTCTTGAGGCAAATCAGAGCAGTTGTTTGAAATAGAACGTTATTTGTTGGTTTACGGTTGGATGGTTTCGTGGAGATATAACAAGTAATTGTGAGAATAGGTCGTTCATCTAATAGTATTTGACAGAGAAGATATGAACAGATCATACCACATTCTTTCCTATAATGTATTTTTGTGAAATGCTGCAATGAATCATGCTTGAGTATGTGCGCAAATCATAATAGAACTAAGAACACAGGTAACAGAAGTGTAATCGTGACATTAAGTATCAGATGAGAAAAACTAGAAAAGTTCGGACGCTACAATCTAGGATGTCTGCTGACCACAAGTAGAATCGTAATCCACATGAATGAGAAACAAACTCTGAACAGAGTATCATTCCTGCTTCCCGGCCGCACGAAAGTAGACAAATCACCGGATTACTGTCATTTGTTCAATCTGTGTTACGGAATGGTGGCTCGGCGGTAGTATATGTCTCAGTTGATGCCTACTTTTACTAGCTTTGTCTTTTTGCATTTTTTACCTTTTAATATGTCCCTGTTTATTTTTTGTATTCACTACAATTTGCGCCCTAAGAAACCTACAGGATTCCGTGCATTTCATGATCACTATACTTCACGCTTCAGAAACTAACAAAAACAAGAAAAAAAAGGGAAAAAAAAATCTTATTTGACAGCCTCTCGACAGAGACTACGCAAGGTATCAGTTAGTCTTGTCGAAGAGGCTCTAAGATACAATAACAAAAAGGGGAGAGGATACCCATAAATCAAATTTGTACATAGCGGTAGTCGTTACAGTCAGCTGTCAAGTCAATCCAAGATTATAAGAATCCAAGATAACTACAGGGGGGTTTTCTATGTGAAGGAGTAAAGACAACGATTTTCGCGATCAGCAAAACTGCTTAAGCCCGCTAAAGTGGCGGTATCGAGCAGCAGTATGGGAATAGCTTTGATGTTTATAGTGTTTGGGACAAAAGAAACGACATGATCTTCCTAATATTTCCAATTCAAAGAATGATGAACAGTACCAGTACTAGCGTTGTAAATATCTTGACGTAAAGTGAAAGGATGTCAACGCTGGAAATATGCAACGTAATCAACCTACTAGTCTCTCACACGATAGTTATGACATCTTAGTAGATCGGGAGACTATATATGTATCATCAGATCAATAACAGTACAAGACAGGACCAATTGTGTCAGACAGCAGTCCTACGAGCGTGTCTCCGCCTTTACAGACACAGCGAAGCTGAAAAATCTCAGCGCAAAAAGTGTTGGTCCACGGAGCTGCTAGACATGCATACAGCTTCTAAGAAAAGAGAATATGAGGTATAATATACACGAGTGAACAATCTTCGTCAAGTCGACAGAATTACAGCCAGCGTTGCACATACCATTCTGAAACATGTGGTGATGTGAGTCGCTGAGTAGTGTCGTGGATTTCGTGTAGCTGTGTAGATGTGTGTTTGTGAATGTGTGAAAAAATAGTGATTGCAATGTCGGGTACACTTGTACTTGATTCTTCACTGACACGGCAAATGGAAGGCCAATTGAGCTTTGCGTAGTTGTAAGCTAGAACCTACTATAGTGCATAATGTCTCTCATAGAATCATGTATATACCAATATAAGTTTATACTGCTTAGAATCGAGCCATTAGTTTATATCTCTCTAGGTAATCATGAGAACCATAGTTTGCATACTCCGGATAGAATCGACCAGAACTAAGCACAACATTGTTGTATGCACAAGTCTAGATTGCATCACAGAGAGCCTAAGCGACTAGTATTATATCTCCTGTAGACCGCATAGAACGCATGTCGTTTATATTTCACCTAGATCACAGAACTAATTGTGTAATGATCTCTCTAAATCACTATATATTACTTGTCTAATGTTGTATCACTCTAGAATAACATAGATCTTATTGCTTTCCCATTATATTCGCATACGACTTTCGAACCTATAAGTGCTATTATTAAAGAATATTCTCTTAAGAATCATAAACACTGATTAGTTAAATATGATCTCCTTAGAATCTAGAAACGCCTAGTTTATAATCCTCATAGAATCCGAGAACATTCAGTCCATATATCATCAAACACTAAACTCCTCAGATCACAATAGTATTTGAGCTTCTGCGAGTCTAGAATCATAGAACCATTAGTTTGTACTATCTCCTAACCTGACCAATCGAAACCTAATGCGTTTAATATCTTTTCTTCACTAGGCAATCCATACACCCAGTTATTTTATGATCTCCCTGTAGAAATTCCTTATTCTCTCTCTATATATTTCGTGTTTTCCTGGGGAAGACAAAAATAAAAGGCATTCTCGGTAAGTATTTTTTGCTAGGGTAGAGTGCGTTAGGGTAATGTACGCCCCCCAAACTAACAGTCCACACAAATATGAAGCCACTTGAATCGCACAACTAACCATTTGGGCTAATTGTTCTAGCCGGGTTTGTCATCTCGTCTTGCGCCTGAATACAGTCAAACTGGACACGATCAAAGTCTGCACTCTTTGGACTACCTGCAGCAGAGCGGTCAAAAAGGAGCGAACGGGTTGGGAAAACTGTTACAACTGAGAAAGTGAATTATGTAGCGATAAAATATCTACGACGGAAAAGAAAG
>JADBJO010024158.1:0-7500 GCA_016801955.1 Conus betulinus
TGTGTTCTCTGTGTGGTGTGTGGGTGTGGTCCGTTGTTGTAGGTGTGTGGGGTGTTGTGTGTTTGTTGGTGTGGCTTTCGTTTGGCCTGGCAAGAAGCCGGGCAATCCAGTTTATAGTTTTTCATTGGAACAACATATCTGTCCTGGTGTGTTGTCGTGTGGGTGCGCGCGCCGGCCCCCGCGGTGGGTGTGTTGTAAAATGTGTTTGGTTTGTGGTGTGTGTGGCGCGCGGCGCGCCGCGGCCGCGGCGCCTCGCCCGACGCGGTTGGGGGTGGTGTGGTGTGTGGGGGGGGCGTGTAAATGTGATGGGTGGGGCGTAGTTGTTTGTGGGTGTTAGGTGTGGTGTTGTGTGGGGGGTGGTTTGTGGTGTTGTGTGTGTGGCTTGGTGTGTGTGTTGTGTGGCGTGGTGGTGTGGGTGGGAGCGTTGGGTGTAATTGTGGGGGGGGGTTTTTGATTGGGGGTGGGGTTGTGTGTTTGTTGGTGTGGTGTGGTTGTGTGGTGTGGGTTGGGTGTTTGTTTGTGTGTGTGTGTTGGGTGCGCGTGTTGGTGTGTTGTGTGGGTGTGCTTATTTTGCCCGGCCCGCGCGGCTGCCGTTGGGGTGGCCGTGTACATACGTCTGTGTTTTGGCCCCCACCATGTCAAACGTTTTTTTCATTGATTAGCTTCTTCTCCAAACTGCTGTTCAAATCACCCAGAATGATTGATACGAATTGCGGCCTTTCCACACCTACCCAAACTCCCCCAACACTCCCCTCATAGCCTGGGTGGGGGGGTCCCCTATCGTTCCGCCTTCTCCTCTTCTCACCATGAAATAACCACCCACCACCACCCCTCCCTTTTCCCCTTTCCTCTCTTTCTTTTTTTTCGGCCCCCCCCGACCTTCTATCATCCGCTCCCCGACAACAACACCCATTTAGCATCGACGCTGTCCAGCAGATCGCCAGCCCAATCGGCCCCCCAACTCCGGTGTGCCCCAAGGACTCCCGGCCTCATTGATTCCAAAAGCTGAGCAGTGCATCCTGTGTTATAGAGTCCCTGGTTTTCCCATCCCACTGAGAAGATTGAGAGGCCCCAGAAACAGTTTTTCATCTGCTTTGACTAAAGTGCCAGACTCGCCCCACATCACATCTATTTTCCTCCAAGACACCGGCAAGAAGGAGAGATCTAGTCTCATCTTTCTGTTCTGTGGGGGTTGTCGCTTTCCGTGGCAGCACATCAGAAACGGTTACGGAATATGGTTAGGTTGGGCCTCGCCTCTCAACGTCCCCCAAAGATTATGTCCCCCCAACACTCCAAAAATATCCATGACATAAAGCTTAATCTTACAATTGTGCCTCAGAATCCAGAGAGCTCGTTCTTAGCACTCCTCTCCTCTCTTCTCCTTCCTTCAACGCTCGTCTCCTTCCTCATCCTTTCCTCGTCTCCTCTCCCTCTTCCTCCTCTCTTCACCACTTCTTTGCCATCTGTTTTTTTCCCTGTGTGAGCAAAGGTTTGCCGACTGGCCACGATTACCGCTGCATCCACCCACAAGGTCCCCCCCTGGAACAGATCCCTGGCATTGAATTTTTGGACACGGTTATAGAATCTTTCAACTCCACCCCCCTCCCCTCTTCTCCACATCCATCCTCCTGCTCTCCTCTATTCCAACCCGCCCCCTCAACATACACATACCGCACGTACTACCCTTTCCCTACGGAAACCGATTGGCTCATGTGTTGTTTTTGTTTTTACTACAAACACAGATCCGCGCCCATAGTTTTTTTTCTATTGTGCCAATGTAAACTGTCCCCCCCTATTACCTGGACCAATGCCCCCCTGTTTTTCTTTATCCTTTCCTTCTTGATGTTTTTACGAAAACTAAAACTTAAGGAGTTTCTAGATAACCCCTCTGACTGATTTTTCAGATTACCAGATTTTTTTGGCCACCAGTGGACGGTTTTCCATTCCCCATCGGAAAGAAACACTGAATTCATGGTCAGCAAAGATATTCCCCTTTATGTTCTATCACTATTCTGGTGGAAAAACCTTTTTTTCGGTTTGTCGATAAAAATTTGCCTTTAAGAGTTTCTGAATCCTTTTTTTTGGAAACCATCATCAACACTGACCTTTGCCATTGTAATCCTTGAAACATTGTTTTCCTGCGTCGCCTTTTTTTGTTCAATTCGTGTCCCCCCCCTTGGGAATAATCCCCGTTTGGTTTTTTTGTTTTTTTCCTCCCCTGTGAGCAGCATTTTTCAATACGTTTGTTTGTTGTCCTGTGTCATATTCAGGAAGGCATTTTCCCTACAGACCAGAATGATTTTTCTTCCTGTCAAGATTATATTTTTTTTACCCATTAAAAAAAAGAGATTTATAGGCTGGTTTGGTCCTGGGTCCCCCCCCAATACTTTTTCATTGACCGCTATTGACTCTATTTATGTCTTTCAAAGGAATTTAAAGCTTTTTACGCTTATACATTAGAATTTTGCTTTTTACCCCCTGGTTATTGAATATTTTTTGCAAGAAAATTTAGTTTGTTTTTCCAACCGCCGACGAGGCCTTTGTTCCCAAGTCCGCCAAAAGATTTTTTTCCCCTTTTCCTATCCCCTTTCCTGGAAAATTAATAACTTTTTACGAAAAACTCCCGGTTTAGTTCCCCAATTTGGAAATGCCGTGACACTTTCCTTTATCGGCAATATCCCCCAACGGGAAAGTTTACCTTTCCCCTCTTGTTATTTCCTGATGTGTATTCCTTTTTTCGGCCGACTTCAGTTTTTTTTGAGCATTGGGCACATTTTTTAGACCTACACCGATTTTACAATACGTTTCCCAAAGAAATGTAGATTTGTTTTGGTTTGTTCACACACACAACCACACCACCACACACACACAACACCCCCAACACACACCACCATTTCCGCGCGGCGCCGCCGCAACCACACACGCACCACAACCCACCACACAAACCCACCCACTCGCACAACACCACACACACACTGACTGGACTGAACCCATTTTTTATGTCAGATTACACTCACAAATTGTTGTAACTGGCTACACCCCCCACACCCACCAACCCACCACACACCCCACAACCACAACCACACCCCACACCCACCCACACACCCCACACGCCGGCCGCGCATGCCCCCACGTACACAAGCACACGCAACGCCAAACATTCCACGTCACAACTAAACAATATTTAGGGGAGATGAAGAGGAGAGAGAGGAGAGAGAGAGAGAGAGATAGAGAGAGAGGCTAGAGAAGAGAGAGAGCGGAGAAGGAGGGTGGAGGGGGGGCTAGAAGAGAGAGGGAAGGGGAAGGGAAGAAACAGGAGATAATGAGGCAGAAGGAGGGAGAAGAGAGGAGAAGAAAAAGAGAAGAGAGAAGAGAAGGAGATACATAGGGATAGATTGTGGGGTGCGGGTGGAACGGGGAATCAAAAATCTAGAAGACAGCACACAAACACCCTCGTGCCACGGTCCCAAATGGCTTGATTTGCTGCATATACCATACCAGACATACTACCCATACGAATTTTTTAATGTGGTGTTGGTTTTGTTTGGGGGGGGTATTTTGTGTTGGTGTTTTAGTTGGCCTGTGTGGTTGTGTGTGGTTGGTGGGATGTTTTTAAGGTTTTAAGTGGTGTTGATGGTTTGGTGAGGGATGAAATATAGGGGTGTGTGCGGGGTGTGATGGTTTGTTGATTCTTGGTTAATTTTGCCAAATAGCGTTGGCTTGCGTTGACGTTGCGCCCCCCGCGCGCGCTGCCCCTGGCGCTCACGCGGGGCGTGCGGTGATGTTGCGTGGGATGTTTGGTTTGTTGGTGTTTGTTGGGTGTTGTGGTTGTGGTTTGTGTTAAATCTTGTGGGTGTGTGGTGGCCTCCGTCGAGCATGTTTATACTTGTTTACGTACGAGGGAAAAAGTTGAAATTTGTGTTGTAGTGGTTTTTTTTCTGGAACATCCATGTCCATGTGGTGGGTGGTGGAGCATGCGTTGGACCCGTGCCCTGCGTTAGTGGGTTCACGTTGGTGGTTTGGGAGTGTGTGTGTTGTGTGGTATGGTGTTGACGTGTGGTTGGGGTTGCGTCGTGCTTTCCGTGGCTCGGTGCGTGCTTGCTTGCGTTGCTTTTCGGGTGTTTGTTCGTTTTGGTTGTTGTTTTTTTGGTGTGGTGTGGGTGTGGTTGGGTGTTGTGTGTGGTGGGGTTTTGTGGGGTTTTGTGGCGGGGTTTGGTAGTTGGGGTGGTGTGTGTTCCTCGCGCCCGCGTTGGCCTGTAATATTTCTGTGGGTTTTTTAACGTTACATGGAATGCAATAAAATCGCAGAAAGATTTTTTTCCCCATACCCTAAACTGCAGGTCCCTTTTCAGAAATAGCAACAACACTTTTAAACCCCCACTGAAGGGAACGCTTAGTTGTGGTTTATTTCATGAGCCGTTCCAACACAATGCCAAACAATCACACCTGCCACAGCTTCTGTATTGGCTTCCATCCAAAAAACCATTCCCTTCATCCCCTCTTGAACAAACTGGTTTTTGTTTTTTAGTTGTACCTTTTTGCTTTTAAAATTTTTTTTCACCAATAAGCCTTTTATGAGTTTGGGAAAAGTTTGGGAAAAATTTTTTGTCATAAACCCCAGTTTTTTATGAAGTTGGAACACGAGCATGCCCCGGTTTTTTTTTTTCACTTCACTTTTCCCCCACCAGACCACCGCCCTATTCATCTTCACGTTCCCTTTTGATTGGAACAGTTGCCCAGGCCTCCTGCCCATGGGTTAAAATTTTCTTTTCCCCCCCCGGTCCCGATGTTGACAATTCTTTGATCCTCCTCCCTGTGGGACCCTTTGGGTGTCATCAAAGACCACAATCCAACAGGTCTACTTTATTCTGGGGTCCTGAAAGAAGCGTTTTTTTGGCCACGCATTTCTCTTAATGGATTCCTCCCCTCGTTTTGGTTTCCCATTTTTTCTGAAACAATCTGCTGACTGATTTTTTTTAGAAGGCTTTCCGAATTGTTGGAAGATCTGTCCTTGTGGTTGGTAAGAGTAACCACCAACATTAATTGTGGGTAAGTGAAATTGTCCTTTTTATTGTTTTATATACTACTGGTTCGACCCCATACCCAAAGCTGGAAGTTTTTTGGTCTCCCCTGGTCCCCATGTTCTTTACCTAAGAAAAGAACGTACCAGACAGGCTAAAGTGAAAGCTCTATGCTTGACCCCTCCTGTACATGGGAAACAAAATGTCAAATTCAATTTCCATGCGGCTGGGTGGAAGTCATAGGTTGTTCCCAACATGTTTATATAATAAACTTTTCATCTTTCTCAATTTTTTTTTTTTCTTTTCAAATCAAACCTTTAATTGTTTGCTGAAGGGGGGGTGTGGGCGCAGTGTGGTTGCAACACAATTTAATGCAATACCCATGTTTTTTGGCCCTGCGGTTGGTTTTCTTCTACGTATTTCCTCCCATGTTCTAATACCTTTACTAAACCGTTTGCAAACTGAAATCGTTTTAAAAAAAAAAATTGATTGCCTACGCACTTATCAATTGTTCTTCTTTCCTATACGCTTTTGGAAAAACGTTTTACAAGTTTTTAACATCTTACAAGTTACTATCGCTTTTTTTTTGTTCCCAGTATTTTTCACTCCGCTGACCAGTGTTTAAAAAATTTACATAGAATGTGTTTTGAAAACTGATTTATTTTCTAGCAATCTTCTCCTGATCAGTTTGTGCCCTCAGTGGCTTCTAAAAAATATACAACCCTTTATCTCCCAGTCTGCTGAATGAGAATACATTACAACGATGGTCCCCCTATGTTTTGTTTGAGATGGAAAAAGTGTTTTTTTTTCCCTCCACTCCCCCCCCACACCCCAAGGTGTTTTTTTTTTTTTTTTTCTTTCCCTTTTCTGGGTGAAAAGCCGGAAGGTTTGTTTATGAGCACCAATGAACCCGTCCCCCTAGGTAAGGGCGATAGTTACAAAGAACGGATTAGATTTAATTTCATTATTTCTGTTAAAATCCCTTAATATTTTGTCCTAGCAACTTTGTTCCCAAAATGCTATTCAGGCTGTGGAAAGAATCATTCCTCTACACCTTGTTTTTTGTTTAACAGCCTAATTGTTTTCAGAAGTTTTTTGTCCTATTTTCAGTTAGGTTGTTTGGGTCGAAGGCCGATTTTTCATTGAAAATTCCCTTACACCACGGGTTCGGTCTTGGTTGAAATAATTTTGTGGGCATCTTGGTCGTTGTTTTTCAGTTGGACCGACTTTTGATTTGCGGGAAAACCAACATCGCTGTCCCCAGTGTTACGCCCTGAATTTTTCGCTTGATTCCCGGGGTTCGCGGAAAAAAAAGGGATTTTACATGTCCTTGGAAACTGCTGGGACTTCCCGCGCCCGAAAGACTTGGACCATATGCAAGCTTTTTTTCTTTTTGATGAAAATGACTTTTTTCTGCCAAACTCCCCCTCTTGGTTATGGAATCCGGTTCCCGTGAACTAGCGACCTAGAGTTTGTTTCGTTTCTCGGATTCCACCCGTTTGGAATAAAACAACATTTTCCTTCCCCTCTGCATTGACCCAAAAAATTCCAGGTTCACAATTTGCCTATTGAAATCTATCTATCTACCTATCTATCTCATTCTCTTATCTATCTATCTCTTCTACTATCGTCTAGCTTATTCTATCACTGTAGATATATATGTATCTCTAATCTATCCTATCTCATCTATCTCTATCTATCTAGCTATAATCTATCATTCCCTATCATCTATCTATCTTTGTCCGTCCCCTGTCTATTTTTTGTCTGTCCGCCTGTCTGTTTCCCCCTGTCCCCCCTAAATCTTGTCACCTATCCCTATCCATTACAAACTAACATCCTATATATTCCAATTAATTGGCAAATGGTTTGCCAAAAAATCGAGTCTCATAGCCCGTATCTAAACAGTTTGAATTTTCGTTCGCGGCGGACCTGATTTGGAAATGTTAATCAACTTGGGCTTTTTCTCTCGGTGAGCATTATTTTTGTTTGGGGGCAGGTTTTGTTGTGTTATTTTTAGTTTATGTTTTTTTTTTCTTTTTTCCTTGTTTTTCAACTCCCCCTTTGAAAAGAAATCGTTTTTCAAATCTTCAAATACGAAAACGAGGCATTTACTCGTCATATCATACAAATTAAGACAAGTGGGATGCCCGCGGAAGTTCAGCTTAGAGAGGAACAAACGATGGGTTCGTTCCGGTTCATTCCATATCGTGATCCTGCAACTTGCCCAAAACATGGCCCCCCCTTCAACCCAGAACGACCATTTAACTTCCATTCCTGCACACAAAAGACACTACATTACCATTCCTAACGTTCCCCCAACGAGCAGGTTGTGTTTCCAGCCCCCAATCTAGTTCTTTGTCCAAAGCAATTGCTGTAAGCCTCCGCACTCGTTTTTCACCGTTTGAAAACATGGACTCCTTGCCCCAAGGACGAGCCGTGAAAGTTTTTGTGCGGTTCCAAGTCTCCCATCAGACACATG
>JADBJO010024159.1:0-10000 GCA_016801955.1 Conus betulinus
ACCAGTGCTGTCTACATTCATTTCACTTCAGAGATGACCATTGTCCGCATTTGTGTTCTTTCATTCACCAGTGCTGTCTACATTCATTTCACTTCAGAGATGACCATTGTCCACATTCGTGTTCTTTCATTCACCAGTGCTGTCTACATTCATTTCACTTCAGAGATGACCATTGTCCACATTCGTGTTCTTTCATTCACCAGTGCTGTCTACATTCATTTCATTTCAGTGATGACCACTGTCCACATTTGTGTCCCTTCATTCATCAGTACTGTCTACATTCATTCTACGAATATGAAGTTGGTAGTGTACACTCATTTTTCATCTAAGAAAAAGCTGTCAGCATAAAACTGAACTGAACACGCGAAGCTTTGTTTATAAAGAAAAAAAAAAGATGAATCTGAAAGCGTGCATTCATCATTCAACAATGAATAAGATGTCGGTACAGTATACATGCACACAACACGCTAAGCTTGAGCGTGCGTGCCTGTGTGCATGTGTGTGTCCGCCCTCCATCCTCAAACCACAGAACATCCCCTCCCACCCACCACCCCCCCCGTATTCACTTACCTCTCTCTCCCCAGTGGAAATAGCCTAATGGCATCTGATAAACATTATAAGATTACATAACAACTCACTACACGCTATCATCAATTGACTGCTGAAATATTTTGTATACTCACCAAACTGCAACATCATTTCATAGCTCAGACGTATGTTCTCAAAATGCTTTTTCCCCAGATCGCACGTAATTATGTGCGTATTCATATTGGAAACGAATTCTTCAGTGGAAACGTCAATGCTCTTTTTTGCTGAAATCCTTCTTTCCCTGCAACACATAGCATGAATTCATGTGAGTAGAACTGCTGGTTAAATGATTTCAGGCTAGCTACCCCTACACATTTCGGTTTTTTTTTTTTAGCATGTGTGCTTTGGCTTTTTTGGTCGTCAAATGTCACCCTGGGTGACCCGTGAACACAACTAATTTTACCAGTTTTTTTTTTCAGTTATAAATTCTGAGGTACAATTGTTCATATACTGCCAGACATCAATGCAGTACAAACATCAAGTCCTTAGGTTCATTAGCATTGGCTGAGCACTGAAGACCAAGTACTTTTATTTCACAGAAGTTGTCTGGCCATTCATTTCCTGCTTCTTCATGCGAGACACAGGACAAAAAGGTAACCTCTCAACAGACTGAAATCATGTGTGGGTCTTGGCGGATTATGGCATTTTAAACGGTAGGAAAAGCGCCCTGTCGATATTTGTCATGTGTGTGTGTGTGTGTGTGTGTGTGTGTGTGTGTGTGTGTGTGTGTGTGTGTGTGTGTGTGTGTGTGTGTGTGTGTGTGTGTGTGTGTGTGTGTGTGTGTGTGCGTGCGTGTATGCCTGCGTGCGTGCATATGTTCCTGCAGAATGTTTTGTTTATTATTAGAATGATTCTGGTGAAATCAAAGCATGGACTGACCAAAACCGATATATGGGGATAGTTGAGTTATACATACAAAACTGGATGCTGAAAATCTTTCATCTCTACTGTGGAGAGAATGTAATCTTTCAGGAGGTATCGAGCTCGCCTCTTGACCTTTCTACCCTCCCTGGCACAGTTTGCAACTTTAGACGATGTAGGCACATATTTGACCATTCTACACTTTCCTTCACCCTGCTACTTTAAAGTGTAGGTTTACATACTGACCTTTCCACACTTTCCTGCTACATGTTACTTTGAGATGTACGTTTACATACTGACCTTTCTACACTTTCCTGCACTGCACTACTTTAAAGTGTGGGCTTACACACTGACCACTCTATCCATTTCCAGCACACTGCTACTTTATGATATGTAAGTTTTCCATGTTGAATTTTCACCTTGAAGACAATACATTTACAAAGTTCCTTCACTTTGCTGTGTAGCATTTTATTCAACAGGCATGAATCACAGTCTTTCAATGCAATGGTTACTCTCGTAATCTTGTTAAGGGCTACGCTTACTATAAATATTATGTAGGTACGACACAAGATCCATCTAACACAAGGATCTCCGTCATGTCTTCGTGAAAGGATTTCACAAACCATCTCAATCCTAGCAAACTTGTCAGTCGGAATCAATTAATTTGTCAAACAAAATAATACACAAAGGCGAGTTTCCACTCGAGTAGTATCACCCTTAAACATTTCATTTTAACCACGTTTACACTCGCTAAGCCCACGTCAGATGTCTCCGTTGTCCTATGTTCAACAGCTGTTGGAAAAAAAAAAAAAAAAAACGTCAGATCATTAAACCCGTGTGTGCCTAAGCGCGTGTATATGCGCGTGTGAATGTGCGATAGAGGGGCCAGAAGGCGAGAATGGGGAAATGAAAGGAATGCTTGGCCATAATAGGAACAAAGAATACGCATACACGTGAGCAAGCATGCAGACTTGCCTGCTAGCAACATGCGCGCACAGCACGCGCGCGCGCGCGCACGCACACACACACACACACACACACACACACACACACACACACACACACACACACACACACACACACCGACACACACACACACACACACACACACACACACACATACACACACATACCTCCCCCTCCCCCCCACACACACACACAGTCACACACACACACACACACACACACACACACACACACACACACACACACACACACACACACACATGCGCGCGCGCGCTCCTTACGCATGCACACCCACCCACACACACACACAGAGAGAGAGAGAGAGAGAGAGAGAGAGAGAGAGATCCTGAGTCTAATACTGTATGCCTTAACCCCTGCGAAAGGTGATACACGTGAAGGCAAAGCTCTCATCTTTAACATTCATGTAAAAGCAATGGGTCTGGATGCATCATAAAACCTATGCCGTCCATCTTTTCACGAATGTGGACAATGGTCATCTCTGAAGTGAAATGAATGCAGATAGCACTGGTGAATGAAACAACAACACGAATGTGGACAATGGTCATCTCTCAAGTGAAATGAATACAGACAGCACTGGTCAATGAAAGAACACGAATGTGGACGACTCATATGGAAGTACTGCCCTGGACATGGGGGAGTTAAAGGAAATGAAATGAGAGAGTAGACACACTGCCTGGCAAGGCAAAGATAAGAACTGGATTATAGCTTGGCCGACCTGATGTGATAAGACATCTGAAGAATCACCTAAACAAAAAAAAGAACAGAGCCACTATACCATAGACCATCTTCCAGATGTGAACGTCAAGAGACGAAGTGGGCCGCATATCCAGAATGAAAGGAAGAGCCAGAAACATCACCGCTACCAAACTAACCTTGGAATAATCTCAAGGCCAAGACTGCAAAGACTCCTTGAGATTGCAGCAAACTCATACATGGACTGTCTGATAACAGACACAGATGATCAAGCACATGTCAACTGAGATAGGACTTCGTATATATCTCAGGGACGCCAGTGTATACTCATGACGTGTGCGCTTGCAGGTGTTCATCAGTGGGGTGATGCAGGAGTGTAAATTGGAGTTTTCGTTATTTGTTTCATTTTTGTTGCACCTGAAGAAGACCTAAGAGGTCGAAACACGTTGTGGTTTGTCTTGTGACTCGTTTGTCCACGTTTCTTTGGGCGGTTCGCTGACATTTACTTAAGATTTGTTTAGATTTCCGCCTGCAGTCGTTTCACTTTGCAACCAGTAATGAATTGTTGTCGAAAGAAAAGAAATGAACAAGACTACTATTTGAAAGTATAAATGTGAGGACCAAAAAACATGCTGCGTTTTCCGCTTTGACGCAAACCGAGTATGTCCAAGGTCTGTTGAACGAGGCAACATGTTTAATTGAGTCTGATATAAACCATGCCCCGTGCAGACTTCATGAATGCTTCAGATATGCTGGAGAATGTATGAGGAAAACTATGTTCCTTGTAACCGAGAAAAATAGGGTCTGCTTTGACCTTGAGTGCAACAAAGCAGAACATTATTAACAATAGATTTACACAAGACCTCAAGGTCCCATAATGATAAGGACAGGGCAGCATATTGTGTAAAGAGAACAGCCTATAAGAAGTTACTTAGGCAAACGAAAAATGCCATAAAGGAAATGCTATATTGTCTTTACAAAATAACTTGAAGAATCCCAAGAAATTCTAGGATACCATTCGATCTGTCAAACTTAAATCTACCAAATCAACGATTTCCATTGAACTCTGGTATAACCACTTTAATAATGTATTCAATATTGTAGCAAATAAAAAATGTTCTGGGCAATGTTGGTAGCGATCGATTTGAATGTTTTCTCCCACGCTGACTTTCATATTAACACTGACCCTCTCAACGAGAAAATATCTGATAATGAAATAAAAGTGCAATCAAAGCATTAAAGAGACAAATAGCAACTGGACCGGATGGCCTGTATCCTGATGAATAGCCTTTTTGAATTTTACAATCTGTATTTAAGAAAGGGGCATACCTGCCAACTACAGGGGGAACCTCACTACTGAATGTATGTAGCATATTATACAGGTTTGAGTTAAATAAAAAAAAAATTACTAAAAGGATCGATTACTAAATGGATCGATGATAACCAATAAACGGCGAAGAAAACGAGCTGGATTTAGAGCAAAGCACAGTACATCATGTTTCTACGCTCGTGGCATTGATTCAGAAACAAAATGTAAGACACAGAAAATTATATGTTGCTTTATCGATTTACGTTAAAACATTTGATACAGTGCAGCTGATAGACAGAAACTATGTAAAACTATAAGTAACAATGGTATTAATGGAAAAATTGCCTAGGCAACTGAAAGAATGCACGCTTTTGTTCAGACTCGTATTCAGGCAGGTGGTGATCTATCTGAAATTTTCTTCTGTCCACATGGTCTTAAGCAAGGTGAAGTATGCTCGCCTGTCCTGTTTTCCTTGTTCATTAATGAAGTAACTAAAGATGTCATCAGTAATGGTGGACATCGAATTGAGCTGTATCCTGATATTGTAGAACTGTTTATTCTGCTCTTTGCTGACGCTGACGATGTAGCATTGTTTTCGGATAGTGTCATAGGTCTGCAGACACAACTAAATATATCTTACGTCTAAGCGCCTAGATCTTATAATTAACCTGGAGATATCTAGTATTATTATTTACAGAAATGGCGGATATCTTTCCATGATGAAAAATGGTATTTAGGAGAAGAAAAGTTAGAAATTGTGAGCATGTACAGATATTTAGGAATATATCTAACAATAAAGCTATCTTTTCAGCCCACGATACAAGATCTCGCATATCACGCTGAAAAGGGTATTTCTGTATTATGAAACTCCTATGGTCCATTGGAGAACATTCTCTAAAATGTATTCTTGAAAATGTTTGATTGTCATATTCAGCCAATTTTTACGTACGGCTCAGAAATTTGGGTACTGACACATGACCAAGAGTGCATAGAAAGAGTGCATTTGTCTGCATTGGTTTGTGGGTGTTCATCCACAGTCTCCAAGACATTTAGTCTATGGAGAAATTAGTAGGTTTCCCATTTTTGTCAATACATATTCTAGGTGTGTTACATTTTGGCTGCAGTGGTATATATATATAAATGATGATAGCTTTTCAAAAAAGATGTATAGAATGCTTTTTGTCCCTACAGAACAGAGGCAAACCTGTATCAGATGGGCCTGCAACGTTCACAATGTTTTATATGAATTTTGGTTATGGTGTCGTTTGGGAGGCACAGTGCGTTTGGTAGCATTAATTTGTTTATGAGAGAACGCAAACAGAGATTGATGGATTGTTATAAACAGAATTTGCATGCTTCCTTGTGGTCTCAAGAATTTTACAGTGTTCATTCGCAATTCAAGAGTACATATATTATCAGCCCTTATATGTATTTCGTTAAGAACGTACAAATTCGAAGAACATTTGCAAGATTTCGAACTGGAATATCCCCTCTGAATTCACATTTCTTACAGTATATAGAGAACAGTGATAATGATAAAGTTTGCCCGTTCTGCAGAAACACACCAGAAACTGAATCACATTTTGTTCTTGTGTGTCCAATGTACCATGAAATAAGAAACGTAACTTTTTCAGCCCAAGTACTTCCATAAACCACGTATGCTTAAATTCTACTTGCTAATATCAAGTGAACATGAAGCTATTGTTTTACGGTATCTAATTTTGTTTACAAAGCGTTAAACTTAAGGATACCGGTAGAAAATCTTGGTACAAAAGATGATATCGTTGTACACGCTGACGGTTCTGTCGCCAATGGTTAGTCAGACTCAGACTGAGCACACACAGTGAAGCAAATGTACGAAATATACTGGAAGACAATGGAACGTACTGTTTAACAACTTCAAGTCTATCAATGGAGGTAGAAGCAGTGAGACAAGCACTCCACTGGCTTCATCCACAGGCCAGTTTGAAACTGACTGACTCCATGAACCAACCAAAGAAAAGTGAAAGGTGGAATGAGAAGCCCTGCCTGGCAGAAAGTAATTCACAGCCTTGCATTGGACAGACTCATATGGAAGTACTGCCCTGGACATGGGGGAGTTAAAGGAAATGAGAGAGTAGACACACTGCCTGGCAAGGCAACGATAAGAACTGGATTATAGCTTGGCCGACCTGATGTGATAAGACATCTGAAGAATCACCTAAGCAAAAAAGAGCAGAGCCACTATACCATAGACCATCTTCCAGATGTGAACATCAAGAGAGGAAGTGGGCGCATATCCAGAATGAAAGGAAGAGCCAGAAACATCACCGCTACCAAACTAACCTTGGAATAATCTCAAGGCCAACACTGCAAAGACTCCTTGAGATTGCGGCAAACTCATACATGGACTGTCCGATAACAGACACACAGATGATCAAGCACATGTCAACTGAGATAGGACTTTGTATATATCTCAGGGACGCCAGTGTATACTCATGACGTGTGTGCGCTTGCAGTTGTTCATCAGTGGGGTGATGCAGGAGTGTAAATTGGAGAGTCCACAGATGTTAATGTGTGTGTGCGCGCGCGCGAGCGCGCGCGTGTGTGTATGTGTGGGGGGGGGGGGGGGGAGGGGGGAGTTGCCGTTGTTGTTATGGTGTGTGTGTGTGTGTGTGTGCGCGCGCGTGTGTGTGTGTGTGTGTGTGTGTGTGTGTGTGTGTGTGTGTGTGTGTGTGTGTGTGTGTGTGATTGTTTGTGAACTTCGTGTTATTATTCTTGATACTAAGTCAACTTCTGCACTTTCATTTCCTGCAATCAAATCCTACGCACGCAGGCACACACACACACACACACACACACACACACACACACACACACACACACACACACACACACACACACACACACACACACACGTACAATGATACAAATTGCACAACCAATGCTAGGTAGTAACTCAGACATCTGCTAAGTCGTAGCCATGAGACCCTCTTCTTAAATTCTCTCACCTTAATCATTAACTCATTCATCCATCACCTTCATACGCCGTGTGGTCTCCAAACTCAGCGGATGTGGTGTAGCGTCTATGGACTTTTCCGTAAGCAGTGACCCTTTTGTGTTGAATCTGAAACTGAAATTGTATCTACAAGACATTCCAGCACTGACAGAAGAACCAGTCAATAGCCTTGGTGTGATGACTCCTTGAAAGACACAAGGAAAGGAAAACGAAACCAAGCAAACGGCAGAAGAAAGCCTGCAGGTGACAGAGCAGTGTGGCAACCCTGTTGCCTCCGGTCCATGCCGATTCCAAATTATTTCCTGACCTCTACCAATATGCAGTCATCAGCTTTAGCCCCATGGAATCAATAGAGGCCAGATCATCAAATACTTAGAGAGGTACCCTTTACGCCCCTTTCTAGTCTCACTGACGTGGGACTGCACTTTCACCATAAAAACCTGAAATTTCCTCATCAAGGAGGAAAAAAGTATTAAAAAAAAGCAGGGTTACTACCCATGGCTGAGATCTCAGCTGACAAGTTGTGAGACCTGTCTAGCATCACTTGAAGACTGGCAGACAATGGACAATTCAGGGGGCCATGGGTGCGCATCCGAAAAAAAAAAAAAAAAAGCAAACAAACAAAAACCCTCGATGTCATTGAAAAAAATATCAGGAAGCAAACCAACCGAACAGAAATGATGTTGTGGTCAGAGGCTAAAGTGAAGGCATAGAGAAGCATGGTAAGACATGAGTTGGTAAAAGAAGAGGATGTCCCTTACCCCTAAATTCCAGTTCAGCAAAGCCACAAGGGACTACATGGGGAAATACACTGCCAAGAAGTATCTGGTGGAGCCAAAAAGTATTTGGTGGAGCCACGAAGAGTATAATGGAGCCAAAAAGTGTCTGGTGGAGCCAGGAAATGTGTGGTGGAGCCATGAAGTGGCTGATGGAGCCATGGAGCCATGAACCGTCTGGCGGAGCCAAGAAGTGTGTCTGGCGGAGCCAAGACATGTGTGTGGAGCCAAGAAGTGTGTGGTGGAGCCAGAAAGTGTGTGGTGGAGTCAAGAGCGGAGCCAAGAAGTGTGTGGTGGAGTCAAGAGGTGTGTGGTGAAGCCAAGACGTATCTGGTGGAGCTATGGAGCCAAGAAGTGTCTGGTGCAGCCATGGAGCCAAGAAGTGTCAGAAGTGGATCCAGGTATTGTCTGGTAGAACCATGGAGCCAAGACGTGTGTGGTGGAGCCAAGAAGTGTGTGTGTGGTAAAAACCAAGACGTGTCTGGCGGAGCCATGGAGCCAAGAAGTGTCTGGTGGAGCCAGAATGTGTCTGGGGGAGCCAAAAAAGTATGGTGGAGCCACAAAGTGTGTGGTGGAACCAATAAATGTCTGGTTGAGCCAGGAAGTAATTGGTTGAGCTAGAAAGTGTCTGGTGGAGCCATGGAGCAAGAAGTGAGTGGTGGAGCCAAGAAGTGTGTGTGTGGAGCCAAGAAGTGTGTGGCGGAGCCAAGAAGTGCGTGGTGGAGCCACGAAGTATGTGGTGTAGCCAAAAAGTGCGTGGAGGAGCCACGAAGTGTGTGGTGGAGCCAAGAATAAAAGTGTGTGGTGGAGCCAAAAGTGTGTGTGATGGAGACTGTGACGGACAGTTTTTTTGTCGGGTCACAAATGTTTACAATCACGTTGGCCGGAACATGTTGACAAGAAAATTGGTTGGTTAATTTACCTGACTGCTGCTCACCTGCGCTCTGTATAAGTCAGGTGAGCTGAAACGATCATTCAGTGTCTACAGCAGCCCCAGCAGTGCAGCTTCCCAGTGGCCAAAAGAGACTCCAGACGAGGTTTTTGTGGCAGTCAGGTGTTTCTTTATATTAGCACTTTGAAATCGCAAACCGAAATCGTTCTTCCCTCTGACAGGCGACTGTAACTTTTTTTTCCAGCGCTTAGTAAAGGTTTTGAGAAAAAGTACCTTTTTTGTGTGTATATCTTGTGACTTGATAGGGTGATAGGAGGAAATTGTTTTCAGAAAGTATGAATAGAAAGAAGGAAAAAATATGTTGTTGATGAGTATTCGGAAAAGGAGATGGCTTAGCTAGTTCATGGCGTTATGATGGAAACAGTTTTTTGTTTATTTCGCTAATGTATTATGATGATACAAATGATAGTAAGCTCCAGAGGTGGGCGATGGACACTATCATGCATTAATGGGTTGGAAGTCTGTTGATAAGTATTTAAACCATCCATCGATATGAATAATGCATATCTACATGTTGATAAACAAGAGTGTGTGGAAATCTTTTCTTGATATGTATTTAAGGACTGTACTGTTACTAATGAATAGTGATTATGTGAAATGATACAAACATTCTTATCTTGATGAAAGAGACAAAAGGAAACAGTTTCTCACATGCAATGATCATATTCTTGGTTTATCGTAAAAGGGGCTTGTGGAAATCCTCCCCCCCCCCCCCCCCCCCCCCCCCCCACGTGTAAAACATGATTTTGAAAAGGTCTATGTGGAAATCCTTTCCCCCCAGAGTGTAGAACATGATTCCGGAAAAGAGAATATTCTATTGTGATAATGTATTGAAC
>JADBJO010024159.1:15000-25544 GCA_016801955.1 Conus betulinus
GTGTGTGTGTGTGTGTGTGTGTGTGTGGGTGTGTGTGTGATAGTGGAAGATATTGCCAATTGGTGCTGAAGTGGTGGGATATATACTTGTGTTACTGTTGGATGTTGATGCCTTGGGGCTGTAGTTACCAAGTTTGGCAATGAGATGGGACTCGTGCTGTATGTTCAACGTTATCACTCTTCTATTGTCAAAGCCCTGTAGGATGGTGTGTCTGGTATGGTCATGGGGCATATTGTGCAACTAGAAATTGAGCAGGAGTGAGTACCTGGTGGTGTAGGTGTGGAGACTTTGTTCAGTTTGGCCCGCATGTGAAGATCTTTTAGGTTTTTAACATGTTTAACGTGATCATGGTTCCAGTATGAAAGGCAGGTTTGTGGTTTTGTACTATGTGCCAATTGGATTTGAGAATCCTGCAGATGAGGAGGGTGCGTGGGTGGAAGAAGAGGTAGGTGGTTGGTCTGTCTGTCTCTTTTGGATGCTGGGATTTCAGAAAAGATGTTCTGGATATGGCTGTGGTGTGGCTGAGAGCTTCGCTGATGATGAAACTGCGGTGTCCACGGTTTGTGAAACATCCTGACATTTTGGCTGCTTGTATAGTGACGTCGTCTTCACTGGGGCAAAGTCTGTGAAGATGGAGAAATTTTGAGTCTGGAATGCTGTCTTTAGTGTATTGGTGGTGGAGGATGTGTAGTCTAGGTATGCATGTGCATCAGTGGGTTTGTAGAAAATGAAAGTTTTGAGTAGGCTATCTTCGAGGGAGATGGTGATATCTAGGAACTTAACTGACTGCGAAATGGTGTGTAGGTTAGTTGTATGGATGAATGATAGGTCTGGGCAAAGTTGAGGACGTTGAGGGATCTTGTTTGGGCATGGATGTGGCTTCCAGTCCATCATCAATGTACCTTTTGTATAATTCTAGTGTGGGGCTTGTATATGTGGTTAATAGGCGGTGTTCCAAGTGTCCCATAGTCAGGCAGGCATAGGATGGTCCCATTTTTGGTGCCCATAGCAACACCACTAATTTGTGAGAATGTGTGGTTGTTGAATTGAAAGGTGCTGAGGATGAGGACTAATTCTGCAAGTCTGACCAATGTAGTGTGAGGGTGTTGTTGTTGGTTGGGGGGCCGTTTGTTGAGCAAGAATGTGAGGGCCTGGAGTCCATTGGCGTGGGGGGTAGAGGTGTAGAGTGACACCACGTCAAGTGTGAAGAGGACAAAAGTTAAAAAGTGGGGTTTGTGTTGTATGAATTGATCATGTTTGATGTGTGGTCGTGTCTTTGATGTATGTGGGGAAGCTCTGTGTTACGGATTGAAGGAGAAAGTCTAAGTACTGTGAAATATGTTTCTTGGGGCAGCCGCAACAAGAAACAATGGATCTGCCAGGTGTGCTGTTTTTATGCATTTTTTGGAAGCTGGTAGAAGGTAGACTGTTTTAGTGTTTGTCATGGTCGGTAGGTTGGCTGTGGTCGGCAGATTGTTGAGTTTGATTTCTTCTTTGATTGAGTTTGCAACGAGTTTCTGGTGGTGTTGGAGGGGTAATGTTGTGAGTGGTGCGTGGACATTTGTGTTAGACAGTTGCTTTTGTGCTTCTACAGTTGTTTGTCCCAGACCACAACTGCACCACCCTTGTCTGTTGGCTTGATGACTATGTCCTGTCGTTCGCGTAATGATTTGAGGGCTTTCTGGTGATCTTGTGAAAGGTGACAATGGCGGACAGGTTTGGATTTCATTTGGCTGATGTCCTTTTTTTTTTTTTTTTTGGGGGGGGGGGGGGGGGGTGGGGGTGGGGGGGGGGGGGGGTGGGTGTCTAGAACTGAACTTTGCTGGAATTGTTGGAGAGTGGTTGGTGGAGCACTGGGATTTGAAACAGTTGAGTGAAAATGCCGTAGTTCTGTGGTGGTGGGGGCCTATGTATGTCTTTGAATGTCTCAATCCAATGAAGTTTCCTTAAGAATCTTTCCACATCAAGATGGTTCTGGTATTTATTGGTGGTGGGTTAAATGGGGATGAATTTCAAGCCTTTCGCCAAGACTTACCTTTCATCGTCAGAGAGGGGAAGATTCTCTGGGATGCAGTAGACAAGGTGGAGATAGTGATCAGATGCTGTAGTGGGATCAAGATTTTGGGTTGGGGAGCTGAGTGGTCAGGGCGAATTGTTGTGTTTCTTTTGTAACTGTGAACGTTTGTCTTGTTTGGTCTGGTTGTAGTGGTTGTGAATGAGCTGATTGTGTGTATGGATGAGTTGTTGAGTTTGGAGGCAGAGGCTATGGGCATGATAATTCTGATTTATTTGTTTGAAATGATGGGGAAGGTTGGAGAGAGAGATTTCAGGATTGAACTGAATGTTTTTATAAGTGCCAACATGAGTTTGCAGTTGGCTTGAGAGTGGTGTTATGGAGGTTGGATGGGGTGTGGGAAAATGAGAAGCCACGAGGAGTGATGTGCAGTCTAAGGCATTGTTTACAAAAGTTGAGATGTGTTGCTGATGTGGTTTGCTGAAACTGTGTTTTGGCATAGCCCAGTGCAAACAGCTGGGTGGTGTGTGGTAAAAACTGAATGGACTTGCAGAAGCTGGCATCAGTATGGGAGAACATTGGGGTGGCTGGCACTGTGATGTCGTATTAGTTGTTGTTGAGCAGGTAGTGGGACAAAGAAGAGCTGGGGAAATCAAGAATGCCGAATGATGATTGCAAGTACGTAGCCAGGAGTGGATGTGATGCCAAATGGAATGAGGGACAATGAAACCAAAATCAAATGAAGGACAATGAGAATGAGAAGTGGCTTACAGCGTTCACAAGTGCACTTAGAGAATCAAAGACATGACGTGAAACACAACACAACAAACGGCACCAGTCAGTATCGGTAAAGGTTAAGTTTCAAAATTCAGGGCGGAAAATGGAGTGACTGAGGGCGGAAAAAAGAAGCAAAATTTAGAAAGGGGGGGGGGGGGGGGTTACCGCCAAGGACATAGACAAGGTACTGGACAAGACACAATGCATTTCGACCTCTTGGGTCTTCTTCAGGCAAAAGCAAATTACATTTAGGACAGTGAGAACGAAGAACGAGAAACCACTTATGTTCTCTTATTTGCGCACGATGAAAATGGCCGCCGGGTGAAATGAGACCACCCAGGACAGAATCATAGGAGATGAAATAGTAAGGGGGGGGGGGGGGGGGGTTGGGTAAGAAACAATTGGGTTTGTAGCTTGATTTGTAGAATGGTATTATGTCAGTGGTGGTAGTGATTATGGTGGATTGATACCCCCCCCCCCCCCCCCCCCCGCCCGCCCCCCAGTAAAATAAAAATAAAATAATAAGAATAAGAATATAAATTAAAAGAAGGTCAAATTGAAATTAATTAATAACTGAATAGAATTATTAGAGAAAGAAAGAAATAGATATACAAATAACTACTTTAGTGGGTGGTGATTGTGATGATAGTAAATAGTTATGTGTGGGTAGATGTATGTGGGGGCATGGGTAATGCTAATAATGATTGGAAGGGAATGGAAATGATCAATGGATTATAAGGTATCGCTGAGGGAGGGCAGGGGGTGGGGAAGAGGGCAATGGGAGAGGGGGAGAGAGAAAGAGAGGAGAGGGAGAGCTCACATCTGTCCACCTACTCATAGTTTACATAGGTGTGTGTGTGTGTGTGTGTGTGTGTGTGTGTGTGTGTGTGTGTGTGTGTGTGTGTGTGTGTGTGTGCTGGGTGGGGGTGGGTGGGGGGATTCATGCAAATAGTATTGTTGAAAAGGAAATAATACTATGGGATGGTGTTCATTGTAGCAGGCGAAACAATGTGGTGGCATAATTGCCGACTTTGATGGGTGATGATTGTGATGACAGTAGTTATGTGTGGGCAGTTGTATGTGGAGGTGTGGGTAATGCTAATAATGTTTGGAAGGGAATGGAAAATGATCAAAAGGTGATAAGGTATTGTTGGGGGTTTGGGGAGAAGGGATGGGGAGAGGGCAATAGGGGACTAGAGAGAGAGAGAGAGAGAGAGAGAGAGAGAGAGAGAGAGAGAGAGAGAGAGAGAGAGAGAGAAATCACATCTCTCCACCCACAAATAGTTTACATACATATATGTGGAGTGGGGTAGCAGTTAGGAAATTCATGGAAATAGCGTTGTTGAAAAAGCACTGTGGGATGGTGTTCAATGTAGCGGGTGAAATAATGTTTTGGCTGTGATATGATCGTGTTGGATGAGAAGAGACAGAAATGATGAATTAGAAATGGGGTATCATGTTAAAAGAAAAAAGAAAAAAGAAAACACACACACACACACACACACACACACACACACACACACACACACACACACACACACACACACACACACACACACACACACACACCATCATAACCCCCACTACCCACTTCACACAGAAGCTACAGCCACCCTCCTTTCACCTTTCACTTTCCCCCACACTCTTCCCATGTCCTATACCAATCCACTGCCTACCCACAGACCCCCCCCCCTTATTCTTCCCTACACCTGGTTTTTTACCACCACCTCCACACGAATCTCGCTTCCCCTCCAATCTTAGCTGAGCGTAAGGGTGGACCAGGTACTTGGCGTTTCCACTTCCACCACCACCACCACCACCACCCCCCCCCCCCACACACACACACACACACCGCTCCTTCCATCAGCACCCTAAAACAACTACATACACCTATTAACACTGCAACACCAAGCCACCATATTCTCCAACAGATCACACTCATACACACACCACCTTTACCCCTAACTACCTACCTCACATTAAGTTACAGTCATGTTCCCTCTTTCCCCCTCTTCATACCCCCACCCACCCTTTTTTTTTTCAACATATCAACCACCCTTTCCTTCATCGACCATTTCCATTCCCTTGTCTGTTGACATTATGTCCCCCCTCTGTGTATAGGTATGCTAGGTTGAGTGTGTCTTCCCTGTGTATATATGTATGCTTGGATGTGTGTGTGTGTGTGTGTGTGTGTGTGTGTGTGTGTGTGTGTGTGTGTGTGTGTGTGTGTGTGTGTGTGTGTGTGTGTTGCCTCCACTGTTCGCCCTTTTCCCAACCATTATCATCAGTACCAGTATCCCCACGTATGACTGTTCCGTGGTTTGTTTTCTGTTATGTACACATATCTCCAGAGCGCGCGCGCGCGCACGTGTGTGTGTGTGTGTGTGTGTGTGTGTGTGTGTGTGTGTGTGTGTGTGTGTGTGTGTGTGTGTGTTGATCTCACCTATGGCAATTATCATCATCCATCAGACATTTATCATTTCCTTTATTTCCCCAAGTGGCATTATCATACTAAGGGCTATACACTATTCCATTTTTTGAAAATAACCATCATTCTGCACTACTGTGGAACATACTTATAGCATGACAATGATCATGATTCATCAATCATTGATCACCTCCTTCATTTCCCCAAAAGGCACTATTACACCAATGCAACAACATTATCCCACGTATATAACAATGATTATCATCCTACAGTACTGTTGATCTCAAATGATCAATGATCATCGCCCGTCAGTCATCAACCAACCTACTCCCCCACCCCACCCCCCCCCCCCCTTTGTTTTTTTCCCTTCTGCAACCGGCAATGTCATACTAATGCCACCACATTATTTTACTGATCACAATGACCATCATCCTACAGTACTGTTGATCTCACTCATGACAATGGTCATCATCCACCAGTCATTAATATTTTCCTTTCTTCCCCCAACTGGCACTATTGTGCCAATGCTACTATATCATTCCACTTACATGACCATGGTCATCATCCTATAGTACTGCTGATATCAAATAATCATCCATCTGTCACTGAGAACACTGTCATCCAGTGAGCACCTTCATACTGCAATATATATGGCAATGAGGAAACTGACCAACTGGCAAAGGAAAGAGGACAGCAGCCCCAGCTGGAACAGGATGTCTCCTTTGAAGATATCAAAAGTATTATCAAGGAGAAGCAAAAAGAAAAAGAAAAAGAAACGAAGATGGCTTGAGCAGCACCCAGACTTCAACAAGAGGGATGCATACTACCGGATGCCCAATCAGACTAAGTGAACATTGTAGCACTGAGGACAGGGCACTCCAGACAAACATCATATGTCCACAATATTCCACACTGCGAGTCTTCAAATTAACCATGTGGTACTGCCCCAATGACAGCGGGACATTTCCAGTAAAACTTAGAGCAGAAACCTAGGCTAAAACACCCATGAGTGGAAAGCTGTATGGACCACTGGAGGGCCTCTACCACACAGCAGTCTTCGCCAATACCTCCGGGGTTCCTTCCTGTGTGAACGAAGAAGAGGAAACCATCGTATAGTACTTTTAATCTCAAATGATCATCACCCATCAGTCATTGATCCCCACCCCCCTCAACCAGCATCATTATACTAATGCCCCCACATCATTTCACCTATGACAATGATCAGCAGCCCACAGTACCTGTAATCTCAGTTCTGACAATGATAATCATCCTTCGGTCATTGACCATTTCCCTTAAACAGACATTATTGCATTATTCCAATTACAACAATGATTATCATCCTATAGCACAGTTGCTATTGATTGATCATCACCCATCTGGGTTTGTTTTCTTCTTTTTTGTGTATGTGTATATGTGTGAGTGTGTGTGAGTGTGTGTGTGTGTGTGTGTGTGTGTGTGTGTGTGTGTGTGTGTGTGTGTGTGTGTGTGTGTGTGTGTGATGTTGTTACTGGCATGTCAGCATTTTCCCCATTGATGCTTTTCGTCTTGCTTAATACTTTCCCAACTCAATGTTCTCAGAGCTCAATACTCCCCTTGTTCAATATTTTTCCCGTTTTATGTTCTGCCAGTTCTGTACCGTAACTGACATTATTTCCCATGTGTTTTTTTTTCCCCGTTCAAACATACTCGTCTGTGCTCGATGCTCTTCCTGCTCAATACTCTCCTGCTCAATAGCTCCCCTGCTCCACTCCCCCATGCTCATCGAGGCTACATACTCCTCCTGCTCAATATTTCCCCTGCTCAGTGTCCTCCTTGCTTGATATTCTCTCTGCTCAATACTCCCCCTGCTCAATATTCTCCTGGGTCAACACTCTCCTAGTAAATGTTCCCTCGCTCAGTATTCTCCCCGCTCAATACTCCCCATGCTCGATACTCCCCATCCTTGTCCCTGCTTAATACTGCCCCTGCTTAATATTCCCCTGTTCAATACTTCCCCTGCTTATATCCTGTCTGAATTCTCCCCTGCTTTATGCTGTCCATTCTCAATAACCCTTCCCCCAGCTCTCGCTGCTCCATACTCCCTCTGCTCAATACATCCCCTGCTCAACGCCCCTTGCTCGATACTTCCCCTGCTCATCCCCCCACCCCCGACCCTTCATGCTACTCTCTACTCGACACTCTCTTGCTCAATACTTACCCTAAATGGTCTCCCTGCTCAATACCTCCTCTGCTCAAAACCTTTTTTTCCCTCCACGCATTTTATTCAGGTAGTGTAATAACTTACATATGCACAGAAAGAAGACAGTGCGCGGAGATTAATGAGCATATCTATGGATGACATACATAGACATTCTTTTTTTATATTTCAAATAATTATGCGATGTAACTATGTTAACCAACTTCCCTAAAGTCATACATTAATGCACAGTAGCACATATTTCAAGCTAACAGACGTACATGCATTTTTTTTCCAATCTAGATTTTTTTTAAAAAATCTTTTAAATGTACACACATAACGAATAAATTCCAATATAAATCGCATGAAGTTCACAAATATGATATAAGGTTATAAAACGCATGACATAAATTATTACCTCAACTCCATCGAATCATGGCATTCGAAGAAAATAAGTTATGCGGGCACACTTTGATTTCCCATTATTTTGTCGAGGGTCCCAGGTCGAGGACGAAGTTAAATAGAAAACAAAGAGAGTATACAGTACTTACCATTCACACACACACACACACACACACACACACACACACACCACACACACACACACACACACACACACACACACATACACACACGCACGCACGCACGCATGCACACGCACGCACGCACGCACGCACACACACACACACACACACACACACACACACACACACACACACACACACACACACACACACACAATCTTTGATATCGAGATCTTGCCTTATTTTGGGTGCTACTACTTCAACACACGAAACAAATAGATAGGGAGATACACGATCCCCTTGACGGCAACCTCTTCCAATTGCAAAACTAGAAGACACTTTCCCGTTCACTATTTTGTAAGACTTTATTTTATCGTAAAAAAATTATATCCATCGTTGCATTTTTTTTTTCCGAATCCGAATGCACCCAGAATTGTATTCATATATGACCAGTTGATTGAATCAAAAGCTTTCTCGAAATCGACAGAAATTAATAACCCTTGTAAGCGATTCACTTCTAAATAATGAATTAAATCATATATTGTTCGCAAACTTTCTTCTAAATATCTGTCTGGAACGAATCCCGTCCTATCCTCGTTTATGAGTTTTGGTAAAACATTTTTTTTCAGTATGTATTTGTGTGTGCTTGTGTATATGCATATTTTTTTGTAACTGTTGTTGTGTCAAAGGTTGTATGTAGCACAGCTGAAAACAAAGGACACACTTTTATTGCTAAGGAAGAAGAACATAGAAAAGTAAGGAAATTTAAAGAGAAATCAGGTCTATAGCGATATCATTTTTGAACTGCCAAGGTCTTGGGGGGTACCCCAAAAGAAAGAATGTGTTTCATATTTTAAGACAAAAAACAAAACTCTATTCATTTTCTACAAGACACTCATTTCAATAGTAATCAGAACGACACTCATTTCGATAGTAAATTAGAACGACAGATAAGAGGAGAATGGGGTTACAAATACTCTCGATCAAGAGGTGTTGCAATACACTTTAATAACAACTTTGAATTCTAAATAGAGCAGACTACTAAAGCTTTTTATGGCAATTACATGATAGTAACTATTAATACAATGGGAAAGATTTTAGCATTATATATATATATATATATATATATAAATATATATATATATATATATATATATATATATATATATATATATATATATATATATAATATATATATATATATATATATATATATATATATATATAAGACGAACAGTGTTTCTTTGAAAATATATAAACGAAAAAGATAAAAATAAAAGATAAATGTTTAAATGTCCTCAACAAAATAATGGCAGGGGACTGGAACCTGGTCCTTCATCCCAGTAAGGATGATCACAATTATAAACATGGTAATAACACTCGCGCACAAGAAGAAGTTATGTAAATTATGTCCAGATTAGAGCTAGTTGATATATGGAGAGAGTTGAACCAAGACACGAGGCGATATACTTGGAGAAGACATACTTGGAGAAGGCTACATTTCTATTTGCTGTCCGACACGTTAATCACTTATATCGAATATGCTAATATATATTGTTCAGATATAGAACAAATCACTCTTTGATATGTATAGATGTTTTTTTTTTTTTTTTGGTTTGTTTGTTTTTTTTTGTTTGTTTTTTTTGTTTTTTTTTAAGAAAAAAGGAGAAAAGGAATTTCGTAAGCAAAAGAATGCTTAAACTTTTCACAGACCAAGGAACAACTCTGACAGAAACGGATGATATGTTTAATAGAGACAACGAACTATTATGAAAACTTATATGCGGAAAAGGAAGTAAGTAATATTGAGATTGGAAAGTATGTAGAAAACCTGCCAAAACTAAGTCAGTTAGAATCCGAACAGTTCGAGGGATTGATTACTTTAGAAGAAGCTACCAAAGTCCTAATAATTATGGAAAATGATAAAGAGTCTTGGAACATACAATATGACGGTAAATTTCTTTAAATTCTTCTGGAGACAATTAGGAGATTTTGTTGTCCGTTCTCTAAATGAGGGATACAGTAATGGAGGAATGTGTATAACACAAAAAGGAAAGAATAATAATCAGTTTTCGAAAGGAGAAACCACGAGAATATTTGAAGAACTGGAGACCTTTTCTCACTTTCAAATGTAACGTACAAAATTCCTCGTCTGCTCAAGACTTCCCCCACTCTATGTCCTTCCTTTTAAATACATCTGCTCTACACACACCCTCCACACGCTCAATATTCTCCTGGCTCATGATCCCCCTAACTATACCCCCCCCCCCCCCCCCCCCCCACACACACACACACACCCAATCAATATTTCTCCCTCTCAGTGTTCTTCCAGCTGGATACTCTCCCTCCTCTATACTCCCTCACTCAGGACATTCTTGCTTAATATTTTCTAGTTCAATACTTCCCTTGCTCATCGATTCTCAATATTGTCCCTGCTCCATATTCTCCCTGCTCAGTCCTCCCCCTGCTCAATACTCTCCCTGCTCCATACTACTCCTGCTCGATACCCCCTCCCCCTGCTCCTCACTTCTCGATACTCCTTCTGCTCAATAATTCCCACGCTCAATATTGTCCCTGCTCAATATTCTCCCTGCTCAATATTCTCCCTGCTCAATACTTCCACTG
>JADBJO010024160.1:0-7500 GCA_016801955.1 Conus betulinus
ACCTGCTAATTTTCAGAAAGATTGGCGAAGTACTTTCAGACATATTCCATAAAGAAGAAAAAACCGTTACAGGCCGTTAGAACCGTTAGTAACGGCTATAACGTGATAAACTAAAACATCGGGCATCATCCATGACCCATAATGAACATGCCTGCTAATTTTCACAAAGATCGGCCAAGTACTTTCGGAGATATTCCATAAAGAAGGAAAACCGTTACAGGCCGTTACAGCCGTTAGTAACGGATATAACGGTAAAATAAAACATCGGGCATTACTCGTGACCCATAATGAACATACCTACAAAATTCAGAACGAACGGCCAAATACTTTTTGAGATATTCCATAAAAAGAAAAAACCGTTACAGGCCATTACAGCCTTTGGTAATGGCTATAATGGGGTAAACTAAAGCATCGGGCATCAACCTTGACCCATAATGAACATGCCTGCTAATTTTCACAAAGATCGGCCAAGTACTTTCGGTGATATTCCATAAGAAGAAAAACCGTTACAGGCCGCTACAGCCGTTAGTAATGGCTATAACGGTAAACTAAAACATCGGACATTATTTGTGGCCGATAATGAACATACCTACACATTTTAGAAAGATCGGCCCAGTAGTTTTGTCTGGAGCGAGTGAACGCATTTTGACCATGGACGGACACACACACACACACACACACACACACACACACACACACACACACTTAGCATTTCTTCGTTCCCATTCTAAAGTACTCCCTGTTCTATAAGAACTGGGAGTACAAAAAACGGTATGAGAGAAAGATGAATTAAAGTTCAATGTTGCTTCAACCATTGAAAAGCACGTGCTAAACACTAAAACAAATCAAGAAGACGGAAAGATATATTGCATATATTCAGGTGAGTTAACCAAAAACATGAAAAAAAAACCCATGTGGCTTAGCGCAACCAGAGAAACGAGTGTTATACTTTCTGTTGGTCCCTGTGCTTGTGATTCCAGTGGACATTTTCCACCAGAATCTAGCTTGTCTCCGTAAGGATACAGGGGGATCTTTCAGTGAAAACTGCCCCCCCTTCCCATCTCTCTCTCTCTCTCTCTCTCTCTCTCTCTCTCTCTCTCTCTCTCTCTCTCTCTCTGTGTCTCCACGATGTCTTCACCCTGCCTCTGCAACACCACGTCCCTGCCCTGCTCAACCACGTCCCTATATGAAAGTGCCCTCTGCTGTTTCTTCCCAGAACACCGTTCCCAGTGCTGCCCGACCCGGCATGGGAGGTATCTCTCATACTCGGGAAGACAGTCCCGTTCCCCCTCCTCCCTTCCTTCACCTGAAGGCTGCAGTACACAGGGTGAGCAGTTCGTTCTGGAGATGCCATTGCAGCAGCTGGTGCATTCTGAACCTGGCACCGCTTCCAGACCGGACGAAGCCGTCACCAGCAGTCGGGGTGTGGACCTGCATCAGGACGCAGACGACTACGGTCCTTGAGGCAGTTGGAGCACTGGGGCTGTTCTTGGTGTCGGAGGTGTCCAGGCGTCTCCCGAGGCAGCGGAACATGTCGACACTGTGCCGTCAGCAGCCAGTTCTGCTTCCCGTCGTGTGGGAGATTCACAGCCTGCCTCTTCACTCCTCCCCTGGCTCTGCAGGCTGATCAACCACGTGATGTATCATCTGGTTATCACACCGACGAGGTGGATTAAGACGGCACTCCTCTGGCAGTGACGTTGTGACAAAAACTACCAGCAAAACTACCAGCGATGACAGAGGACCTTGCAGCCAACAGAACGGACGTCAAAGCTGTGAACTTCGTTGCTCATCCTCGCTGACGACAAGAAACCGTGCTCAGAGGCGTCAGTCCACGCTGGACGCCAGTCTGCGCCAGAGCAATAGAAGATAGGGGCTAGGCCAAGGCACATCACTTTGTGTTAGCAGGAATGAACGGTGTGATTCTACTAGTTCTAATTCAAAACAAATTTTATCATTTATGACAATTAATGTTGAAGGCTTACGGACCATCACAGATGAATGTGATCTTCTTCTTCTTCTTCGTTCGCCTCACAGCGTCAGCCCAGCCTCGTTGATAAATGTAGCCATTTTCTCCGGGGACAGGCTACTTCCAATTCAGTGGCGGGGCGACCATCCCCAACCCGGCGGGTCCCCGGGTGGCGGATAGGGGAACGGCCCTCAGATATGAGGGTTACCTGCGATATAAGTCAGGCCCGCCTGGTCGAATAAGCAGTCCCGGACCAACTGGCGGTGCTCCCAGCAGGACGGGGTGGGGCAGCAGGTGGCACTGCTGCACTCAAGAAATACCCCATATGTCCCATGACGGGTTCATCACGCGATCATGAGGCGCGTTAAAACCTCTAGCTATGGGGTGGGACCCTCGGAGAAACAATCCCTCCTGTGCTCACAGGGCAGGACTTTGGACCATGAGCTAAGGGCGGGGTAACCCCTACAGAAACCTCGAGTGCTGAAGACGGAGGTGTTGGGCTGCACACGCGCACTCTAATAAACCACGACACCACACATCATCGCCATATGACAATGAATGTGATCTCACATTTTGGATAAATGAATATGATTTTGCTTTTTTGTGTGAAACCTTCACTAAATCAATTCCTCAGTCACTGTTCTCATGTCACAAAGTCTTTGATTCGGCGGGCGTTAAGCTCAGTGATAACATTCACGGTCGTTTATCAGGTGGAGTTGAGTTTTTTTTTTTTGGTTAGAAAGAAGTTATGCCATTTTATTGAAAGAATAGAGACTGAGATAGATAACATTGTCTCCGTGAAGCTTCAAAAAACATATTCTAGCCACAGAAACTGATTCTTTGTTGGTAGGCTGTTACTTGCCACCTGAAACCTATCCTTACTATGAAGAGACTGACATTTATAATGGTGTTCCATTATTAGAGGACTGCCTGCTTGAACTTATGAGAGAACATAGCGATTTACCTATGATTATCTGTGGTGATCTGAACGCAAGAACTGGCTCCATACAAGCTGACTTTGGTGATCCAACTCAGAATCTGGCAGATCTGACAGATTCAGCAGACGATAATCCAGAAGTTGATGAGAGAACTGCCGCGTGTTTCTCGTTATTCGTCCGTAAATGCTTTTGGTCGTTTGTTACTAAATGTCTGTGAAGAATTGGTCTGTGTATTTTAAATGGTGTTAAATCCTATGGGTTTTCTGGGCAGTTTACGTACACTTCACCCAATGGCTCAAGTGTTTGTGGGTATTTTATTGCCATTTTGCCAGAGTTTTAATGTAGTACCCCTGATTGAATCAAAACATACAATTGTTGAGCTGAAAATTCTTGGCCGATTCGACTATTGTTTCCACTGCATATTTACCAAAGCAAACTGCACAGCTAAGTAAATATAAGTGGAAAGATGACATGAAAGACATATTTTTTAAATTCGATGCAGTTACATGAAATTAAAGACAAATTAGATGTAGCTACTGATCTGATAAACACTGATGTGAACCTAGCCCTTTCCAAGTTAAATGATTGTCTACATAAGGCTGGTGAGAGTATGCTGATGACACATACTCTGGGTGCGGAAAAAACTGCGGATTTGGTTTGACCTAGAGCGTCGACAAAGTCGTCGACTCCTGAGGCAACGTCTCCGCACATGTCAATATTCTAACTTTGTTGAAGATAGACTCTCTTACTGTGGAAAAAAAAAGACAGTACAAACAACTTATAGCAGATAAAAGGCGAACGCATCGTGATAGTATCATTGATAATCTTAACAACTGTTCCAATGACCCACGTAAATTTTGGGGCACTATACGTGCTGTGCGTGCGAGAGGGAGTTACTGGTGTAAATGTTTCAAAAGAACAGTGGTGTGATCATTTTAAGAACGTATTCAACTCTGTAAGTGATGTTGATACTTACGATTTGTCTGACGAGGTTGGTGAACAAGGGAATTCTGTATTTCTTGATTGTGAATCTCTAAATGTACCAATTATTTCTCACGAGATACGCTCAGCTATTGGTGCCTTGAAGTATCACAAAGCAGCTGGGCCTGATGGCCTTACTGGAGAATTTTACAAATATAGTTGTGAACAGATTTTACCATTTCTCACGAAGCTTTTCAACAATCTTTTGACAAGGCTTATTTCCAGATGCTTGGTCATTGTCAATTTTACTACCATTACATAAAAAGGTGACCCCTCTGTTCCAGATAATTTCAGAGGAATTTCTTTGCTTGACATCAGTAGCAAGCTGTACAGTTACGTTTTAAATAAACGTAATACTGACTGGATTGAAATAAACAATGTTAATAGTGTGGAACAAGCTGGCTTTAGACCAGATCACAGTACCACTGATCATATTTTTACACTTTTTTCTATGATTCAGAAACAGCTTTTAAGGCACAGAAAATTATATGTTGCTTTTATTGATTTTCGCAAGGCATTTGACTCGGTTTGCAGAGATAGATTGTGGAAAGTATTAGGCAAGCATGGTTTGAATGGTAAAATTTTTCTTGCCTTGCGTAGCATGTGCAGAGTTGTCAAAGCACGTGTGCGTGCAGGAGCAGATCAAACTGAAGATTTTTTTTTGTCCTAAAGGTGTAAAACAAGGTGAAGTGTGCTCTCCTGTGTCGTTCTCACTTTTTTTATTATTGAGCTTACTGTGATATTACCAAACATGGTAGACATGGCATTCAGCTTGCCCCAGAACTAATAGAACTATTTATCTTGTTATTTGCAGACGATGTTGTTCTATTTTCTGACACCGTTATTGGTCTACAAACCCCAGCTGCACATACTTTGTGAAAGCTCAAAACGTTTGGGCCTTGTTGTGAATCTTGACAAGTCGAATATTGTTGTGTTTCGAAATGGGGGTTTCATTGGTGAAAGCGAAAAGTGGCATTTTAATGGTTATGAACTGAAAATTGTTAACATGTACAAATACCTAGGTTTGTTATGTCCACCAAACTCATTTTCTCATACCATGAAAGACTTAGCTGGGCGTGCCAGCAAGGGTGTTTCAGCAATTATGAAGTTATTGTGGTCTGTTGGTGAATTCTCTCCAAAGTGTGTTTTTCAAACTTTTTGACTCGCAAATTCTGCCTATTCTTACTTATGGTTCAGAAATTTGGGGCTTGTCCGGGATCCGAGACCAAATTGAACGAGTACATCTCACAGCTTTGAAGCGATTTCTTGGTGTAAGTTATAAGTCTCCAAGGCAATTAATTTATTGGGAAACTGGAAGGTACCCTCCCCCCCCCCCACACACACACACACACACACACACACACACACACACACACACTTTGTGGCTACTTACTCCAGATGTATTAAATTTTGGCTGATATTGACAAGATTATATAATTCAAGGTACTCAAAAAGGCCTACAATATGTTGTTGGAATTGCAGCGTCATAATTATTCTACATGGACATGCAGCGTGCGCAACATTTTGTTTAATATAGATTTGAAATCGTTGGGAGTCGCAAAGTGTTGGAAATGTTAAAGTTTTTATAGCAGAATTTAAGCAACGTCTTATTGACTGTTTTAAGCAGGACTGAAGATCTTCTTTATCTTCTTATGATTTTTTTTTTATGTGTATTCCTTTTTCAAACGCGATGTTATTTGCTCTGAGTATGTATCTTTAATTAAAATATAACTGTGAGAAAGTCTTTTACAAGGTTTAGAATAGGGATGTCCGTTTTGAAGTCTCACCTTCTTAAGTTTCAACCTGGTCGTAATACTGATTCTCGCTGTCCTTTTTGTTGTGATGTTGAAGAGAGTGAAATGCATTTTCTCTTGATATGTCCAATGTATGAAGATATTCGTGCCCAGTTTATTCCTCACAAATGCTGGGGCAGCCATCTTTTTTGAATTCATATTGTTGATGTCAAGCACAAACCAAAAACTGATAAAAGATGTCGCACTTTTTGTTCACAAAGCTCTCTGTATCAGAAACTTGAATTCCTAATGTGTACATTAGTAACTGTGTTTAGTTGCTTCATTGCCAATTGTGTCTTAATTGCTTTTTTGGTTACATTTTCCGTATGTATAAAGAGATTCATATATACTGTTTTACGCTGGCGAATAAGTATGATTTAGCTGTTCCCCCTTTTTTTTTTTGTTTTGTTTTTTTTTTGTTTTGTTTTTGTTTTTCTTTGCGTGCTTTATCAGTGTGACGATCTTTTATGTGTTTTATTGTGATGGGCTGGTGGCCTTTACAATTAAAGAATCATTTATTCATTCATTCATTCATTCTCTCTGTCTCTCTGTCTGTCTGTCTGTCTCTCTCTCTCTCTCTCTCTCTCTCTCTCTCTCTCTCTCTCTCTCTCTCTCTCTCTCTCTCTCTCTCTCTCTCTATCTATCTATCTATCTATCTATCTATCTATCTATATATCTGTCTATCTATATATCTCTATCTCTCTCTCTCAGCCACTTCAGTGGCATTATCTTCATGCTGCTCATTCTGCTCCCCCCACCCCCCCCCCCCCCCCCCCCCCACACACACACACACACACACAGCCACCACTCGGTTTTCAAGAACGAGGAAATACCAATGATCACGACTCACCAGAAGCATAAACGTTGAGACAATATCAAAACTGACATCACCATGAGAGCAGGGCATGAATGTAAAAAAAATATTGAGAACATGATCGGCGCTGATCGATGTGGATGATAAAGATGGGGGGGATGGGGGGGGGGGTGGCGAAAAGGAGAACCTTAGAGAGTAAAGTGCCAGACTCGTAATCCTAATGATCCTGGGGTTGCGGTTTCGAATCTCCGCCGGACTGTTTCCATTCTTTTTCTTCAGACATAACATTGTTTCCAACCCCACTTCCCACAAATCCTTCAAATGAGACTTAAAAACCGATGACCGGTGTGTAAACGCACGCACTACATTATGCACATATATAAAAATCCCGTAACTAGTTCTTAGAAGAGAAGGCCAGTACAGTCGTTGGTATACAAACTCAAGGCATAAGCGAAGACTGACATCCAACTGAATGACACGCTACACAAATGGTTAACACTACCAGGTAGTCGGTCACACTATTGTATGCAGCCCGTTGTGTCAAAATAGTGCGCATTGTAAAGTACTTGAGCTTGACATCTAACCGAGGATAGCGCTATTTAGGTAGGATGACTATATGACGCTATCGCATTCCAATCCAGTCTGGCACAGTGACAGGCTGTACTCCACACCTAATTTGTCATTTATTCCTGCATCAAGCAAGCACGAAAGCTGCAGACATCTGCGGCGTCAGTCAGTTATTAGAGCAACAGTCTCATGAACACATTCATGTATAATGTAATGATGACAATAAAGTGGTGATCTCTATACCGCTGTCGAAGACTAGAATACAGTTGACATGTAAAAGCTGAAATTGAAAACACAGAGTAAATGGTACGTTATCGACACAACACACACATATGCTAACCTTATTGTGAAACAAATATAAATCCACACCCTGGGGCATCAAAAGCAGGCCTGTACAAGCCCAAAACTCTAACTCTACAAAAATTGTACACACACACA
>JADBJO010024160.1:10000-17500 GCA_016801955.1 Conus betulinus
TAGTAGTAGAGGCAAAAGCAGCAACAGCAGCAGCAGCAGTAGTAGTAGTAGTAGTAGTAGTAGTAGTAGTAGTAGTAGTAGTAGTGGTAGTAGCAGCAGCAGAAGCAGCAGCAGCAATACTGGCAGCAGTATTTGTAGTTTTCCAGACTTGTACATGCGCTGAATCCGAACTCGGAAATGTTTCGGCCTCTTTTAACATACTGCATTCACAGAATGCATCATCGAGTTCACAGAGACGTTCTTTCTTTCCTGGAGAATTTACAGTACGGTGTGATACACAATCGAAAGTAGAATAACACTGACGTTTTTGTGAGAGTTGCCGGTTTTTTTTATACTTGCGGACAGGCAGCGCAGGCGATACGTTCAGGCGAAATAAGAAGAAATGTGATAAATAATACGGGACGATTAAAGGTTAAGAACATTCATTCATTCGTGTGTGTGTTCGCCCGCACTGTCTTGACATTGACGCACTGACTCTAGTGATTTATTGCACGTGCGTGGAAGAATCAACAATGATTTACGACATGTGCGGGTGGTTATTTCAGACTATAGCAATGCGTGTGTGTGTGTGGAGGGGGGGGGGGGGGGGGGGGGGGGGGGGGGGGCGCGCGCGCGTTCACGCGTGCGTGCGTGCGTGTGTGTGTTTGAGATGTTTCCAGGATATTGTGTGCTATTGTTTATTGCACGTGCGTGGAAGAATCAACAATGATTTACGACATGTGCGGGTGGTTATTTCAGACTATAGCAATGTGTGTGTGTGTGTGTGTGTGTGTGTGTGTGTGTGTGTGTGTGTGTGTGTGTGTGTGCGCGCGCGCGCGCGTTCATGCGTGCGTGTGTGTGTGTGTGTTTGAGATATTTCCAGGATATTGTGTGCTTACAAAGTTTCTTTTCATACTCTGGTATTTCCTAGGCAGTTTCATCAGTATCTACATTGATTGTCACAGTAGACATGTGCATCCGCCTATATGCATGCACTTAGTTTTGTTTCACATTATGGTTGCTTTTATTTCAAATGCACAGCAGCTCTCTCTCTCTCTCTCTCTCTCTCTCTCTCTCTCTCTCTCTCTCTCTCTCTCTCTCTCTCTCTCTCTTTCAAAATGCACTAAACGATGTACTCACTGGACGCTGCAGGGAAAGTCACTTGGCCACCAAATATTCAGATATGCTTATGTAGTTACGGTTCCTCATTTGTATGGCTTGGCTAAAGTGTGTGTTTATTTGTGTGGGAATGAGAAGCATGTGGGATGGGGTGTTGAAAGATTTTTTTTTTGTATGGCTTATGCCACGCGTGCTAGACTGTAGATGGCAATATATTCGTAAAAAATAATATCAACGGTGGTGACAGATTTTCGTGTGTAGAGACAGTATTCATCTTTAGCAGAACTATACACAGCTATGAATATGAAAAAGGTTGCCTTTACCAAAGACTGCACAGCTGTCTCTAACATAGTCGTGTATGGCCAAAGACATCAGAAAAAAAAGTATACGTTGTGCCTTATGTGTAGAGCGACGAATATGATTAAAGATCATTGTGCTTTATGTTGCACAACGCTTAATGATTTAATAATGAAACGTATATTCCTATAGAGAGTGATATCAGACCAGCATTGAATAGTCTCACTGTTGTCCTGCAAAAATGACGCTGCCAGCAGCAGCTTTCCGTGTATCTATATAATCTAAAAGGCTTATGATATTACTGCAATTTAGATGAACATCATATATATACTTTTGTTGCTCTCGTGAGCCGAGGTACGGCCTATTTCATATATGTTCCTATTTATTTTCGAAGTTTGTATGCACTCTGATAAACAGGACTGTCGGTTGTTTGTTCTGTTTTGTTTTGCTTTAATCATTTAGGTTTTTCTTTTTTGTTTATTCGTACGATTTTTTAACGTTATGAGCCTGGCTTGTGAGATGATCTTTGAGGAGTCGACAGGGTGTAGGCACATCCTTCTCAGAGGTTATCGAAAACAAAGCACGTGTCTACCTATGCAGGGCATACATCGGCCAGTTTTCAGCAATATACGACATTTAGCTCCCAGAGTTTGACGGTTAGTGACCTGACCGACTGTGTCAAGTTAAGGGACTTGAGTGGCAGGATTATCGTGACGATGAGCGCCATCTTTCTCCTGAACAGTCTCTTCACATTGACTCTGTGGGCAATAGAACAGGCGACGTGGGGTGTCTGGACTGCGTCTGTTCCCGTTGACACCTTTCATAATGGAGACATGCAGCATCACGATCTTAGGAAGCTTATGTTTATTCTTTTCACGTTCCAAGGTATGACGAACTTTGTCCGGTTGCGATTTGACGTCATTAGCTTTGAGACATGAGAGGTTAAAGCTATTGGTCGATAACTATTTATATTCGTTGCAGATTTACCTTGTTTTAATATGGGAATTATTACTGACTGCTTCCATATTCCTGGCATAATACCCTCTGACCAAATCTTTTGAAATATTGTTTGCAAACATTTATGAAATTACTTGATAAGTGTTTCAACATATCATTTGAAATTGCGTCTAACCCTACAGATGATGTATTGTTAGTTAGTTAATGAAACAACAGCATCATTCACCTCATGTATTGTAATAGGTGCATTGACAAAAAGGTCACTATTGGCATGTGGCTCATCATAGGGATGTTTCTTTTCTTCCTCTTCTCGATGCTGTCTACATTCTGGTGAAAGACTTTCCATTCGCATTGTCCTTGAGAATATATCAGCAAATGTTTCTGCCTTTTCCGCTGAAGTTGGAAATTTGTTATTATCCAGTTTAATGGGACACTGAGGAAGATTTAATCTATGTTTCATGTCCCAAAATTTTTTCCACACTTCCGAAAATCTTTATGTTGAGAAACCTCCTTGTCACTGAAAGATGACCAATATAACCGTTTGGCTTTGGCTACAACTCTGTTTGAATATGCCTTGGCTTCCTTCATTTCTTTTTGTGTGCCTTTTCTATCCTATGGGAATGTACACTTGAATCAGTCCACATTTGATGCTTTTTTCTTTTTTCAATTCCTCAGATTTAATTTTAAGGTATGCTTTATTTTTCATTTGTTGTTGTTGTTGTTGTTCACTGCTTTTTCGCAATCTTTTGTCCACCACACATTTCCAGTACGATTTGTTTTTCTATTGATTCTACATTTAGGAATAGTTTCATTTGCAGCAGAGAGAATCATTTCATTGAATTTACTATCCAAAACATTTATATCATCTTCATTGTCAAAAACATCATCTGCATCAATGTGAGAAAGAATAGATGAAAATTTATTCCAGTCCGCAAATTTGTAATTGTATTTGGGTATTTTATCTACTGGAAAATTTTTTATTTCAGAAGAATGTTTATTTAATTCAATCTTTAGCGGGCGGAAAGTAATCACTTCCAAGAGTGTCTTGATACATTTGCCAGATGCAGTCAAAAGCTAATTGTGGAGAAATCAAGGACAAGTTAATGGCACTTGCTCTGTGGGTAGGAATATCTGGTATTCGAGTGATGCTACCATCATTTAGCAAGCACAAAGATGAGTCCACCACATTTTCAATGAAGCGATTGCTGGTTATAGTTGAGCAGTCTTTATCCCAGAATGGAGAGTGGGCATTAGAGTCTCCACCTACCAGCCATTTTTCATTACAATTTTTTAAACGAATGTAGCCACTCAGTGTTTCGATCATTCGGCCCTTTTGGCAAATAAACTGAGACAACGTTTTTAGAACATTCTTGTTATCAATTCTGACACTTGCCGCACAAAGAATATAAGTCTGGTTCATCTGATGGAATTGATGATGGACATAAAGAATAATCAATGCCTTGCCGGATGTAAATAGCACTGCTTATTCTTTCTTTTGCATTAGAAACTTAATTATGTACTGGTGGATAATAAAAGTTAGGCAATCAGGGTAATTTTGTTTTGCACACATTTAGAGACTGCAATATTAAAATGTGATACTTACATGTAGCAAGGTGCTGAATAAGATATGATTCATTTGTAATTATTGATCTGGCATTCCACTGTAGAATGGTAAGCATATCAGGTGATCTATCAGGCATGTCTCCAAAATGACACTGATAGAGCTAATGCAAATTTCTAAATAACTAACTACACACCAAAGCAAAACAAAACAAAAAACAAAAACTGAATGCAAAAGAGAAAGATGAGAAAACAACAAAATAACAAATGATTGTTTAGAACAATATCAGATATAAATTGATTGTTTGGAACAATATCAGATATGTGTGTATAAACAAAATCAAAACTGTCAATAGGCGTACAACAGTCCACAATACTAGATGTCCATCAAATGTATCTGGATGACGGAATGGAAAGACTGCACAGTTTATTTGTTCTGCGTCGGTACCAGTCTCTTAAGCAGTCGTACATATTCCACCACCGTCCCTGTCGACTTTCAGCAAAGAAGGGCTGTCTTGAAGGGGGCAGGTAACGCTGCATGGGTGGTGGGGCCAGGGGTCGTCTGGCTGTTTTCCTGGGTCTGCTCCAAAGTAAGTGCCGTATGTGTCTGCCCAGATTGCCTGCTAGGACACTGGTCCCTCTGGTGTTGGGGTGTAGACCGTCCTTCAGTGTTGTGATCTGAAGGTTGTCGTGACTCATGAAGGAAACATTCTCTGTTTTGAACAAGTCATTGGTGATCAGGGGCATTGAAGAGCTGATGACAAACTTCAGTATCAGGATCCTGAACAGGAGCGATTTTACTTATCACGATCTTGGTCTTTGGATGTTTGCTGGAAATATCTTGAATGCATTGAACAAAAGCTTTGCTGCACACTTTTGGGTCTGAATTTTTCATGACATTTACTCCACAGTAAACAACTATTGCGTCCACTGATTCTGTAGCTGAGGACAAGGCCACTTCAAGCGCCACTGGGATGTCCTTTATAGAAAAGGTCTTGTATAGATCTGCACTGAAGCCGTGGGAACGCCCCAGTCTGTTCCCGTTGACACCTTTCATAATGGAGACATGCAGCATCACGATCTTAGGAAGCTTATGTTTATTCTTTTCACGTTCCAAGGTATGACGAAACTTTGTCCGGTTGCGATTTGACGTCAAGTTTGATATTTGCGTCATCGTTCTTTTTTCTCGACAGCGTTATTGATTTTACTCCGTGTGTTTGTTTGAAACGGCTTTCACGGGCATTTTTGACTTTTTTTCCGTTGATGTTTTCTTCTCGGTATCTGGAGGATTGACCTTGAGAGCCTCAGCATAGATACGAGACCCACAATTGATTGAATTCTTTATAAACGCTGTCTGTGCTTGGACGTTAATAGTAGTCGTCCTTGTCTCACTTGACGTTTTCATGCTGGTAAATTTAAGTAGCACTTCGTTTTGCTTCGTCACTGTGCTTTCAAGTAGAGAGATCCGTTCACATACATTCAAAATAAGTGCCTGAAGGTCTCTTACTTCATTTGCATTTGCTTGCTCTTGCTCATGTTCTTGGTCGTTACACGAACGTGTTTCACCCTGTCCTCCATTTTTTTTCATGCCGATCATTCACGACCTCTCGAATGGAATCTTCTTTTTTTTTTTTTCAAAAATTCACAACATGAAGGCTTTTTCTGACACATCATAACATTTTTACTTGCCATGTTGTTAGTTTGGCCTCCCCGACTTCTTGATCTTGTCAGTCTCGTCATTTTCTTGGCAGTCTTTTCAAACCTCAGCAGACTCAGATCTTCAGTTGTTTACTGTTTCCGCCATCTTCTGTGTGTGTGTGTGTGTGTGTGTGTGTGTGTGTGTGTGCGTGCGTGCGTACGTGTGTGTGTGTGTGTGTGTGTGTGTGTGTGTGTGTGTGTGTGTGTGTGTGTGTGTGTTGCATTCAACAGTTTTTTTTTGTTTTGTTTTGTTTTGTTTTTACGTCAGTACTGTCATTTAAGACCATCTCAAAGATATGGCAAATAACACATTAGTAGACTGGTATTCATGAAGATTGTGTGTGTTTACAGTTGTATGCTACAACTGAGGTCATTCAATGTGTGGTGCAAGGTTTACAACGCTGTATCACTGCAGTACAAAAAAAAGTCCATCCAAATAAATATGCAAAAGATGTTGTTCACACAAAGATGTGGTGCATCTGCAATGACCCCTCAACAAAGCACAGACGTACAAAGGAAGAAGATGCAAAGCATATAAACGTACTCCCAGTTATCCTGAATACATGTGACATATTCCATAAAGAGGAAAAACCGTCTTGGGCTGGTGTAACTGTTAGTAATGGCTATTCTGGTAAACATCAACCATCATCTGTGACCTATAGTGAACATACTTACAAATTTTAAGAAAGATCGGCCAAGAACTTTCTGAGATTTTCCATCAAGAAGAAAACCATTATGGGCCATTAGTAAAAGTTATAACGGTAAACTTAAACATCGGGCATCATCCGTGACCCATGATGAACATACCTACAAATTTTCAGAAATGTCAGCCACGTACTTCATGAGATATTCAATGAGAAGGAAAACAGTTAGGGGCCGTTATAGCTGTTAGTAACGGCTATAACGGTAAGCTTAAACATCAGGCATCACCCGTGACCCATAATGAACATACCTACAAATTTTCAGAAAGATCGGCCACTTACTTTCTGAAATATTCCATAAAAAAGAAAAAACCGTTATGAATCGTTATAGCCATTAGTATGGATATAACAGTAAACTAAAGCATCGCCATGATCCGTGAACCATAATGAGCATACCTACAAATTTTCAGAAAGATCACCAAATACTTCCTGAGACATTCCATTAAAAAAAAACGTTACAGGCCGTTGCAGCCGTTTGTAATGGCTATAAAGGTAAACTAAAACATCGAGCATCATCTGTGACCCATAATGAACATACCTGCTAATTTTCACAAAGATCGGCCAAGCACTTTCTGAGATATACCATGAAGAAGAAAAACCATTACAGGCTGTTACAGCCATTAGTAACAGTTATAACGGCAAACTAAAACATCGGGCATTATTCGTGACCCATAATGAACATGCATCATAATTTTCAGAAAGATCAGCCATGTACTTTCAGAGATATTCCATAAAAAGAAAATCTTTACAGGCTGTTACAGCCTTAAGTAACGGCTATAACGGTAAACTAAAACATTAGACATTATTCGTGACCCATAATGAACATACCTACAAATTTTCAGAAAGATCGGCCAAGCATTTTCGGAGATATTCAAGAAAAACCCGTTAGAGGGCCGTTACAGCCGTTAGTAACAGCTGTAACGGTAAACTAAAACATTGGGCATTATTGTTTTAAACAAGGTTTTATTTTCAGCAAACACCGACAAATACAATCAATACAGAACAGGAAACACAAAAGCAAAGCTTAATTGAAGTGTCACCTGCCTAGGAGGTCACAACAATGAGTCAGTGAAGTAGATACAGTTATTATAATGAGCATAAATTAGGAAGCGAATGGACAATGTGAAAAATGTGAGAAAGAGAGAGAGAGAGAGAGAGAGAGAGAGAGAGAGAGAGAGAGAGAGAGAGA
>JADBJO010024160.1:22500-25541 GCA_016801955.1 Conus betulinus
CTCTGTTTTACTGTCATAAAGCGTTTATTAATATTTTCATTTTGGGGATCACTGGCGAGCTCTTTTTCTAGACTTTGTAACTTTGATTGCAATATCAGAGATTCATTTCTTTTCTCACAAGCCAGATTTTCCCGAAATCTATACAAAATTTTCTTATTTCAACCTTACACATTTCCCATTTTTCTAAATGATTCAGACCTTCATTGTCTAAAAGAAATGTATCTAACATATCATTCATTTTTTGTACAAAACAGAATATTTTTAAGGTAACTATTATTAAATCTCCAATACCCTGGTCCCCGGATGAAGTCATTCTCATTCAATTCAAGGACAACGGCCTTATGGTGAGGTAATACAAAGCTTCTGTACATAGTTTCTAGAGACTTTCTTGATAGTTTGTATTTGTAATGTTTAAGGCAAGAAATTAGTGGTGTTACTTTAGAAATAATGTTGGCAATGTGCATTTCCCATTTGCAGTTGTTCTGGATTATCAAACCTAAATGCTTGTGGTATTCAGCTTCCTGAAGAATTGTGTCAGCAAACCTAAGGGAGTAAATGGGCACGTTGTTTTCTTAAAATTAAGCAAGTCAGTTTTACCTTTATTGAAGTTAACTTTCCAGGTGGTTGCCCATGTCTCTATTTTTTCCAAGTCAGAATTTAAAATTTCAGCTCGTGTAATGGGATTTGGAAGTGAAAGAGATATGCTTGTGTCATCTGCAAAAAGTTTAATGATAGATTCTAGGTTCATTACAATATCGTTTATGCAAATTAGAAATAAAAGTGGACCTAGAACAGAGCCTTGAGGGACACCAGCTGGTACAACTTTCAGTTGTGACTTTGCACCTTTAATTACAAACCCTCTGGGTACGTTTGTCGAGATAATTTTGAAACCATTCTAACAGTTTACTTCTTATACCTATCGATTCTAATTTTTTTAAGAAGTCCTTTATGCCAGACCCGATCAAAAGCTTTTGAAATATCGGAAAATACGGACTGTGTTGTGATTCCATCATCGTAAGAAGAACAGAAATTGTCATAAATACAAGTTAGTTGGTTAATTGTGGAATCACTGGAATAAAACCAGATTGTGATGGAGTTAGAATACTATTCTCCCTAAGGAAGCAAAAAAATGTGAGAGTGAATGCACTTTTCGAGAATTTTTCCTACACAACTTAAAAGGGAAATCGGACGGTAATTGTCGCAGAGATTTGTAGATCCTTGTTTGTGAATTGGGTTAACGTGAGCTGTCTTCCACAGTGCAGGAAAGACACCTTCTGATAAGGAACGGTTAAATAGTATAGAAAGTGGAAGTGAGATCACATAAGAAGATGCTTTTAAAAGGATATTATGTATGAGATCAGGACCTACAGCTTTGTGGGATTCTAAATTTCTTATTACTTGTTCGATTTCGTCTCTAGAGAGTTGAATTTCAGTAAGGGAACAGTCAAGGTGGGGTATTATAGGGTGTTCGTCATTACAGTTTACAAGAGTGGATTGTGTGTAATGAAAAAGTCATTAAATACTTGAGCCTTTTTATAGTCTGAATAGTATAATTTGTCATTGCTATTAATTGGAGGAATATCACCTGAGTCAGTGCCTTTTTTATATAAAAAAAAAACTATTGCTTGTTTCTGAGCTGTGATGGATCAGAGGCTTTAATTTCAAGTTCATCAAGATACTGAATTTTACGTTCACGAATTTTATCGGTTGTGAAATTTCTGACTAGCGATACCGAGTAGACTTTCATTTATCTGCCTCTGGCTCTCTACGTTATGTTGTGACAATGTTGGATCGCTAGTTTTCTTTAATAACAATTTATAACGTGTATGTAAAGCATTGCGTTTGTTAATCAACGTTAAGATGTCTTTGGTTATCCATGGAGCATCTCTTTAATACGGATAGTAATTAACTTGGAAGGTACACACTGTAAAGAACATTCGTTAAACAGGCTAGTAAAGGTTTCAGTTGCTTCTTCTATGTTCTAAGACGTGCGTCCAGTCAATCTGAGAGAGCAGGTTGCATAGTTTTACAGAATCTAAATTTTTTTATAATCATAAATGGTTCTTTTTTAAAAGTATGGTTTCTAGTTACATGATTTTTTAATATAACTCTAGGCACACAGTGGTCGCTACATATTTTTCTGGTAAAACATCAGTATCTATAACGAGGTTTGGACTTTGCGTCATAATTAGATCGATACATGTGCTACTGTCTTCTGTTATTCTAGTGGGTTCCTTAACTAACTGGTGCAACTGGAAAGTGTTAAGTATGTCTAATAAATGGGGAGATGGACTATACAAGTCCGAGTTGAAATCACTAAGAATGAAGAATTTAGTAGCCATGTTGTTAACTTTGCGTATGCTTTCCAGTTTCCAGTACTGAACATTAGCATGGGTGGTCTATAATAGGATCCGATCAGAATAAACTTCCTGGCCTAGTTTCTTTTCAATCCATATAGCTTCAAGATTGTCTACGTGAAGATCAGACCTGTGCTTGCAGAAAAGATTGTTATTGATATAGATGGCTACTCCGCCATGGGGGTCATTAGGTCTGTCAACTCTAATTGGTGGCTGGAAATTTGGAATAAGAAAGCTTATCATTGCGAATGGAGGGCGACAACATGTTTCAGATACAGTGATTATGTCAAATTTGTTACATTCAGCAGTGATCAGATCTGTATGGGCTTGATTTAAACTCTGAGCGTTGACATGTATTACGTGAAGTTCGTTGTGTTTGGTCATGTTGGGCCCAGGATTCTGTTCTACATCGCCGGCCACGACAAGGACCAATAATAGGAAAGAAAGTAACCATCCTATTAGCCATGGATTTGTCTCGCTTTGACTAGTGTCAGTAGAAACTGGGCTATTTACATTTAATGAGGAGGACAGAAAATGAGCTGTAGGATCTATATAAAAAGTGCCTGTGAAAGACGAGATGCAGCTAGGGTGATAACTGATTAATACAAAAAAGTACTAGTGGAATTCCACATTCACATCTGCAAGATCTCAGGATGAGGAAAATTAAAATATTGACAGGGCAGG
>JADBJO010024161.1:0-2500 GCA_016801955.1 Conus betulinus
TGGTATTTGTTCTGCAGGATATGACTATCTTGTTCATCATTGGGTCGTTAGGGCACCATTGGAACTGAGCATTTTCCTCCATCATTGTCTGTTCTCTTCTGCTCTGTTGGAATCACCATAGATCAGACCCGCCTGTTCCCAGATGTTGTCCTCCCACCTCTTTCTCAGTCTACTCCTTTTCTTGTTTCCTTGTAGAGAGCCCATCAAAATGATTTTCCAAGCCACGATAATCAAGAAATGTCATCACACCATTTCCCGTTTCCGTTTCTTGACTTGTGTCAGACATTCAAAAGGGTTAATGTCTTTCTCGAATTCTTGCCGCACCTCCTCATTGGTGGATGGTTTCTGTAGGGATGCTTTTGAATTTGCAGTAACATTTCATTTCAAAATGTGGGATTTGTTTTAAATCTTTGAGAAAGAGAGAGTAGCATTGTTTCCTTACTTTGAAACTAGACGGATGTGGTTGTTGTTTAACTGGTCTTGATTTTGAGAGTGCTGTTGATGCCTGGTCAGTTGTTGAGCGATTATACGGTTTGGACCCTTCATTTCGCACAATTGCTCCTTGATATTTGAAGCTGTCAAGTTTCTCAACATTTCTTTTTTTTTAATTTTTAAATCACCTGACCCGCTACGCCATTGATGTCATTGGCAAAATGAAAGGTGGCGAGGGTCTTGCTTCCAATGCTTCAAAGAAAGAGAGGCCGCCCAAGGAACTCCTGGCGCCGATACCTGCAGGCAGACGTGACAGCGTTGGGGAAAACCTGGAACCAGCTGGAGAGAATTGCCCTGGACCGTGATGCCTGGAGGACCCTTGTCGGCGGCCTATACCCCAGAAGGGGTTGTAGGCGAAAGTAAGTGAGTAAATACGACAGAGAGCGTACATAAAGTATAGAATCTGACTCATAAAAGTGTACAGCATTGACCTCATCACCTGGTAAGCAAGAGCTGCCACCAGGCTCATCAAATAAAATGTGTAAGTAAACATACAACAAACTACTCTGTTACCGCAGGATTAAATGACTTAAATGTGTTGGTGGCAAAACCCATTGACATCACATTTGTATTGAGTTATCACAAAGGCAGTTAATGATGATTGCTTCCTTAGACACATTTTCTACATATATTTTTTTTCTTTCACGCACACACACACACACACACACACACACACACACACACCATATATATGCTGTATATATATCTATCTGTTGCTGTCCCTCAGTCTGTGCAACCTCAGTGGCAGTGCACCCAAGCAGTTCCTTCCGACACCCCGTTCACAGCTGCAGCCCAGTCAGTCCGGCTGCAGCCCCGGCACTGGCAATACACAGGGAGCAGTCAATGTCAAGTCGTCAAGAGGCAACCCACCGGAGGAGACACTGCACTGCCGCCGAGTCACTTAGGTGGTGTTCAGTGGCGCCTGTTCTGATCCAACATACGCAGGACACAACCTACTAATCCCCCTACTGACGTCAATAATTGCTTAGTCGCGGAGGCGGCGTGAATGAGCTGTCCCTCAGCGGAGCGCCATCAAGTCCTGTCCCGTGACAGCCCCCATCGACTCGCCGATACCAGTGACTCCGACAGAATCAACACAAGGCCACAGACGTGGAGAAGATATCGCAACTGAGGTCACTGTGAGAGCAGAACATGAAGGGCCACATAATCTAAGAGTTTTGTTTTCATATGCTGATTGATGAGAATGAGGATGATGAAGATGATGCTACGGATTTCCATTATGGTCTGAAACTTCACGACAGGGTTGTACTCTACGCTTCCTTGTATAATATATGCCAGTGTCAACCAGGCCCGAGAGATACAGACACCTGCAGTTTTGGTTGGGAAACTTGAGCAACATTCTCATAGTCGAATCCATTAAGTAGATGAAACTTGACTGTGTGGTCCCAGTCTTTTCAGTTGAGCCCGTAGCAAACTCAACTCTGGGCAGGAGCAGGTCGGGGCAGAAAATCCCACATGACTATGATAGGAATCGAACCCACATCCTCCAAGCCGGGAGTCCGCGACGCTAACCACTTCCCCCATGGCGGTTGGTTATGCATTGTTTTTTCATCACAACGCAAGACGAATGAATGTCATAAAGTAAGACAGCACAACAACAGCTACGCCACAAACTTGTCTTACAGGCATTAGTTGTCCAGGCTCAGCGGTTAGGCAAGACACCTGTCTCCCAGGTATCAGGCGTGTTCAGCTGACTTCGTTCAGGGATTAGGCAAGTTTTGTTTTTTTTCGTTCGCAGGTATGAGTTGTCCCCAGCTAACTGGCGTAAGTGTCAGGCGAAGAAACGTGTCTCGTAAGGTGTGCTAATGCAGCCTGGCAAAGGAATTGGGAAAAAAAAAAACCGTTCCAGCAAGTATTAGATTCCCACAACTTATCTGGCTTAGATATTACGCAGCATATTCGTGCAGGTATGAGGTGTCCTAGCTTACCTGACTAAGGAATTGTTTTAAAAAAAAAATGTGAACCAGCTCCATGTGTCTTTGGCTTT
>JADBJO010024161.1:7500-25538 GCA_016801955.1 Conus betulinus
TGTGTGTGCGCGCGCACGCGCGCGTGTTTCGCGTGTTTACATTGTGTGCGTTTGTTCTTCTATCATCTGCCCCAAATTTATAAAACTCGCAGAATGAACCTTCTGAAGATTTCTCGTCTCTGGAGTGGAAAGTTCAGCAGTCGCTTTTTCAACACTACTAAAGGACTTAGCTTCAAGACGCGACGTCAAACTGTATAAGCTTCAAGACGCAACGTCAAACTGTATAGTTGCATTAAAAATCTCCATCAAACCCACACTGAAGCCTGTAGAGCAGTGGAAGATCAACTGGAGACCTTCCCACTTGCCAGCGCTGATGGACAGAGATCTTTCTGACATATGGAAAATGGTATTGTCGCTGTGACCCGAACAGGACATTTCTTTCCTTTAGAGTTGATAGTCTGAAAATATGTTGGGGTTTCTCTTCAAAGAAAATGAGGGGCGATTTCTGTTATGCTAATGAAAAAGGAACGTGAATTCAGTATAGATTTTGTGCCCCCTTACTGGGTATAACATAACAGTAGAATGAACAAATAAGAATAATAGGGATGTTTTTTTTTATAATAATGATGCTTAAAGGTTATGCATGTGTGCTTTCAAAACACACACCGTCTTACATTGAATAGGTCTAAGCAGTATTATGACATATATCAATACTTCGCCTAATTTATTGCACAAAATGAAAATGGAAATTGATTATTAAATCTGACTTGGACAAAAAAACATCCATCACTATTTCCAAAATTAAGAAACAAAATCAATATATTTGAAGAAGCACACATAAATGCTGATGAGACTAAAGTGCACCCACACACACAACACACACACCACAAACACCACACATTCACACACACCACACACACACACACACACCACCACACACACAATCCACCTCACCACGCAGCACTCACTCACACAACAAACCACACACACACACACACACACACACACACAAACACACAACACACAGGAGCGCGCGGCTCGCACACACGCAGTACCCCCCGCCACTTACACACACAACACACCACACACACACATCACACACACACATGATATATATATATATATATAAAATTAGATATATATATATATATAGGATATATATATCAGTATATAATAGTAAGGCCCGCGGTGGGGCCGCACTGCACGCAGGCAGTACGGGAAACCCACACTAACACACATCACACGCGCACACACCCACAGCCCCACACACACAACAAACACCACACACACACACACACCACGGAGAACAAAACCACGCACCAAACATGGTTCCAACAAAACCTTTACTGTAAAATATAATCAAAAAACACGGGCATGTAAATCACACACACACCACAGCACAGCAACCCACACACACACACCCAGCACACACACGCAACTGCACAAGCACTCACACGGCACGCAACGCACACACGCACGCACGCACACACACAACACAAGCACACCCACAACGGCACCACACACACACAGGTAGCAGTAGATGAAGAGATAGGCTAGTATAGAGATGAGAGAGAGCTGGATGAGAGAGAGAGAGATTATTGAAGTTTATTATATTATATATCTAGATATAGTATCTATAATATAATAGATATATATCTTTACACGTTTGCAATATGGATGTGTTGCAATGACCTCCCCTTCATAAAAAATACCTGTAAGGTCATGTTAACAACCCCACGGACCACTTCTCTCCTCTCTCTCTATCTCCATGTCCCTCACTCTCTCTCCCTCTCCCAGACTCTTCTCTCTCGCCTTCCCTTCACCACATAAACACCACCAAACATACTTTACCACACGAACATACCTTAACACGCAAACACTAAACGCAACACAAATTTCAGCAAACCCAAAGCACTCAAAACCCTCTCAAAGAATATCAACCTCTCTCTCATCTCTCTCCATTTTATTCTATGCGGTCTGTCTGGCCTGTCTCCTCGGTCGATCTCTCTCTCCACTCCTGTCTCTCTGCTTCTCTGCTCCTCTGATCTCTCTCTTCTCCTCTCTCGGTCTTCTTCTTCCTCTCTCCTTACTTCTCTCTTTTTCGTTTGATCTGTTTTTCACCTTTGTGTTCTCCTTTTATCTCCATTACGCCATTAAAACAGAAGAAGAAAATAAATCGGTGCCTGGCGTTTGAAACCGTAATCTGTGCTTGATCTTTTTTCAAACTTGGTGCGTCCTTTCTCCCGTACACTGGAAAAACCAAAAGTATGGTATAATAGAAAAACGTATGACCTAAGCCGTCTGCTTTGCTTAGATATTCTCGTCCGCCACTTCCAGCACAAAAGTGACAGTATAAGATGCTTCGTTCACTCTCCTCCGGACTTTACTTCTTGCATCTTTGAAGAACAGACCCACAGACAGGGATATGGAATATCGATGGACGATGCCTATACGCACCGTGAATACGCCAGTCGGTGTGTGGTGGTTTGGTCAAAGTGCCAAAACATTGGGACAAGAAACCCAGTGAGTGAGGATGAGAAGCCCCTGGCTTGATACATCGAAGGTGTGTTGTTGCTGAGATGAAAAACGTGGCCTTTGGTGGTCATTTAAAGGTCAGCTCCATCAAACCATAAAATCACTGGATAAAATACCACCAAAGCGCTTGCACGTTTTCACTACAATCCTAAACTCAGGCTTGAGGTAGGACGTGAGATAAAATCAAACTGAACATGATAAAAGCACCAGATGTTTCAAGCTTACCTTCATCGTCAACGCGCCTGATCATGCGTCTCTTAATACTAAGTAAACCTTGAACCAAACAGGGCGGAGCCTCAATGGGAAATGAGTACCAATGTGTTCTAAGACGAAACAAACAACAAACAAAGAAACAGCAGCTTACATGAAATATATAGTATATAATATAATATATATCGACTATATATTATTTATTTTTTTTTTTTTTTTTTATTTCGCCCAGCGCATGAAATACTACATTTCTTCTGAAATCTGTTGTACTGGCTACCTGTTGAATCCAAAATTGTCTGGCCTGTTGAATCCTTAATTTCATATAAAATTTCTTCGGCATTTTTTCGCATCTGTTGGGCTGGATCTGGCCCATCCACTATCTGTCCGACAGTCTTCCTCTCATACACCTGATCTTTGAAAAAGTCTGTTCTTATAGGTGGTATGGTGAATCATTCCACTATTTTCGTCTCTCAGGACAAAATTATATGGTCAGCGATGTCCCTTCTCTCGAAGGTCGTGATAGTCCTGGAATGCCTCTCTTAGTTTCATCGGGTAGGCAATCTCCTTTTACGGCCGGGGTCCCTCAAAATCTCTTTAAAAGTAGCCCATCTTAAGTGTAATATCGCAGTGCTGATCCCCCTCCCCTCCCCCCCCTCACACACACTGTTCCATCCCTAACTGTACATTCGTAATAAATATACCCTTGCAAGAGCAAACCTGGGCTCCAACACCGTTCTAGACGGTCTTCATCCATTCTATGTATGTTCACACGTGTCAACAGCGTCTCTCTCTCTCTCGTCCTCTCACTCTCTCGTCTACTCGGGTCTCGTCTCGAATCTCTCTCTGTGAGGTGTGTGTGTGGGTGTGTTGGGTGCCTGTGGTGGGGGTTAACGTGGTCTATATTTAAACGTAGGGGGGATTTCGATTGGACCTATGTGTGTATGCTACTTGTTATTCGCTTAGGTATCGGTACATAGATTCGTGTATGATGAAGTAACACACCTTTAGACGACGCATCGTCGGGAAAATGCCAAACACGTATTTCTAAGTTTTTATTAATTTTGTGTATTTCTTATTTTCTGACTCCATATTATTATTTGTTCTATAGTACATATTGGGTGTAAAAGAGAAGGTGACCTGAAAACGGTGAAGCTGTTAAAAACCAAACGAAACTAAACAAAATAAATAAAAAGCTTGTTGAGATCCTTCATTATTGGTTATTCTCATGTTAACACTGTTAGGCACTCGAGGAAACTTTTTTAGAAATATGTATAGTTCTCTATATTAGTGAAAAAAAAAAGGGGAAGGCTTTCCAAAACTACGAGCTGCTACTGTTACCAATTTTTGATATTAAGGGCATGGAGAACCATCATACTACTACTGTTACGCAATTTGGTGTTTAGGCCAAGGAGGAACACATATACTATAATTATGTTACAAAAGAAAGACGACGCACAACAACCCTAGGATATCCGCTCTAATCTTTAATTTCTCTTCATATGGCACGAGCACCAAGTATAGAATAAATCCAGTCCGGGGGGGGTCTTACCACCCACAACCACCCCGAATAGCAAAAGGAAAAACCAAGAGAACCCGACCAGCACAATAGTTCTGACGTTTTTTTTTCATTCAGAGAGTTGCCTCGTAACTATATGCCTCAAACACAAAGAGGAACCTAGAAGGTAGTAAAAAATAAAAATACAAAAAAGTTAAAAACAAAACCCCCACAAAAACACGATTATCAATAGCACCCGAACTAAGCACTCACAACGCCCACGAATTTTTTTTGATAATGCTCCCTACCTACCCCCCCCCCCCTCTCTCGCTCCCTCTCTCTCTTCTCCAAAACAGTTTTTGTCCCTGAACGGTACTTGTGTATTGCTTTCACTGATTTTGAAAATAGTTTGATTTCGTGTTTTAAGAACGAATGTTTGACAATTCGTTTGTTTGGATTTTTTTAATTCTATGTTAGCTATCATTCTTTTCATTTGTTTTCTGAATGTTCATCATTACCTCGATGGCTGGTGTGGTCTCGCCATGGTTTTTTTGAAGTCATAAGTGTTTTTATCTTCTTTCTTGGCATTGGGGTTTAAGAAGAAGAAGCTTTCCATCTCATTTTTTTTGGGTAAAACTGTTTCTGTCCTGTTCTATCATTTGGTTTTCAGCCTTGGGCATTGTGGTTGGCGAAAGGCATATTTTTAGTGGATTGTTTTAAGTGGATGTTTTATCCATTTTAAGATCTGTTGGTTTTACAGCGCTCTATGTGAGGGCAGCTCAAATAATGGGTATTGCTAACCAACAACAATTTAAGAAAAGTTTCAAACCGAATTGGGAGTGGCATCTCTGTTAAAAGTTGGATTAAAAGGCAACGCTATAAAATCAACAGCGCTGTTTCTTGGCAGTGCTTGGTGCAGTCGTCAGGATATGGGGGGCGGTCAGTGTGATTGTCAGTGTTTTTATAGTCTTCGCTGTTTGACAGCACGTGCAGTCAGTTTGTGTTATGTGTTTTTTTCTTTCTATTCACTGTAGGAACTTCCATTTGTGTCTGCAATTGTTTGCAACCATGTTGTTGATCCTGGTGTTTTAGGTTTGCTAATTAATGGTTTGCCGGGTCATATAATATTTTTTTTCTGTTAGACATAAATTACATCTTTTTGAAATGTTATTATATGATTGCAGCTCTTTTTAAGCTTTTTTTCCAGGATAGTTGTAGTCTATTTTTTATCTTTGAGTTTCCAAATATATTTACTCATTTTCTGTTTTGGTTTTGTATCTTTCTTTCTTATTAAAATGGCTGTTTCATGATTTGCATATCTAGGTTTAAAAACTGCTTTTCGGTGATTACTCTATATATGTTTCTGATCAGCGTTCTCTGATGTTACAGTGGCTTGATTATACAATATTGACTGTGGAGGGCATTTATTGTTGTAGAGGGCACTGTTCTTTCTTGGTAACACATTGCAAGATTTCCTTTCATTCTTCACCCTCGTTTGTCTCTGGTACTGCTTTTCCGTTTTGTTGGTTGAATCATGATGTTTTGTGAGATTCGAACCGTTCTAGAAGAGTCACTTCTTCATCCCCCGGAGGAAGATGCGCCGGAAATCATTGTTCATCAACATGGATTATCGACTTCTGATACCGAGTACCCCAAAACAGCCCTCTCCGGCGCCAAAAAGGGGCGCTACCTGGCTGGAGTCCTCCTCCCGATGGAAGGGGTACTGCGGGCGAGGTCCGCCACTGTCCCCAGGCTGGGGTCAGTTGTCCGTCACCTCACCATAAACCACCTTCAATCCTCCCAACCGTGGCCCGGCTGTAAGAGACAGGCAAGCCTGGGTCAACACACTCAGAACCACGTGCAGTTCTACAATAACTACAGAGACTCACTGTTCAACATGAAGATGGTAAACAATAATCTTTTCTCTTTTAAGTTTTTACGTTTAAATATTACTTTTCATTTCTTTTCCCCATTCTTTTATAAAGAATGTTAAAGGTGCTAACAACACTGGTTCTTATCCTTTTCTTTTCTTTTGAACACAAACTGTTTTCTTTAATTTTCCCCCAAAAGATTGCACTTCTCTCTAGTTAAACATTAATGACAAAAATACCTTTCAACGAATGCATCAGCCCTGCATCGGTCTTCAATCGCCGTAATCAAACAGACCATGCGACTCCCCCGGCTGGCGTAGAGGCCAGTGATTATAGATTTTCTAGCTACGTAAATATTGCGCGCAGCGCTAAGCGGTACTCACCCGGGCCACTACCAACAAACGACGCCGTACAATCACCATGGTCTCTTTTCTCTCAATACCCCAATACCTCTGACGTTCAATCTTAAGAGACTTGATATAACACAAAACAACATGTGCACACGACACCTTCACACATCCTGTGCACATGACACACACACACACACACGCGCCGCGCGCGCACGGCGCGCACACACCACACACACACACACACACACCACACACACACACACACTCATAGATACACGTGCGCGCACTCACACACCCACCCACACTCCTCTGCTTGTTTGCCATTCTGCTGTCTGTCTGTCCTGTCTGTCTTTGCCTGTTCTGTCTGTCCCTGTCTGTCTGTCTCCACTCCTCTCTCTCTTCTCATCTCATCACTTCTCCCGTCTGTCTCTCTCTCTCTCTCTCTCTCTCCAATCTCTGAATCTCGATGGTGTACATTTTGCTGGTGGGTGCATAAAGAGTGCCTAGCAATGTGTATTGGAAAGAAAAAAAAAAAAAAAAAAAGAGCAAAGGGAACAAATGTTAGCATTTGCATTCCCAGACCAGATCAAATTAATTAGAAACAAATCTTGATCGGAATATTTCGAACAAAGATGACAGGGTAACCTCTTGCTCCAGTGATAAATAAAATTCCAAACAACTGCTGCTTACGACACCCAACTCAGTTAGCAGATGTGGACAGCTCAGAGCACACGGGACAACAAAACAGGAAACATGCCCCCCACAAGAAATGGTCCCAAGCTCGCCTTTATACCCTGATACAAGACCCTTTACATACAGCAACACCTGGCAAGCAAGCCATTCACTTGGAGTTATGGGCATGTACCGATTTTATCAAGGGAGCAAGAGTCAGGCCTACTTGTTTGTTTGTTCACGGTTAACTGTTCCTTGCTTCATTTCATATGCAATGTTTCAGTTATCTGGTCATTTGTTTTTCATGTGTTGTAACACAACCAGTTTTTCCGCCGTGCATTGCTGGTCTCACACTCAGTTCTTTGTTGTTTGTTCGTGGTAAGACATCAGTACTATTGCCTGCTCTATGGTGGTAGCACACTTCAAATTAATGTCGAATGTGTGGGTGTTAGCTTTGTTCAGTTACGTGGCGCTTGCCGGCAATACCTCAAAACAGGGTAGTGGGAAGATTAGCAACTTTCCAGAAAAGAACATTGTTATTCTGCATTTAACAATTTAAAAAAAAAATGACAAATACAAAGAACAATGTGTTGGGAAAGGAGAAAAAAAAAAAATAAACCGAAAGAAACAAACAAAAGAAAAACACGCCACGAATCAAAGAAACCGTATGCTGGAATAGAAATCGAACTCAGCGGTGTTCTTCATTTAAAGTTGTAAGTGAAGACAACCACAACACACACACACACACACACACACACACAACACACACACACACACACACACGCACGCACCGCACGCACGCACACACACGCACGACGCACACGCACGCACGCACGTAGGCACGCACGCATGCACACACAACACACACACACACCACACACACACCACACACACACACCACACACCCACACACACAAGACACACACACACACCACACCGCGCGCACGCGCACGCACGCACGCACAGCACGCACGCACGCACGCACACACACACACACACACACACACCACACTCCACACACACACAGACACCCACACACACACACACACCACACACACAATGAAACCGTAAATGAAAACGTGCATGCATTTGAAAATCAAAATAAATCTTCAGACAACAGTCATCATGTCAGAGGAGTACCCTGATTCTTTATTTATTAACTCAACGCAAACCACAGTAAATCAAGCAACTGAGCGAGTATAGGCGTGCGTGTGCGTGCGTGCGTGCGCGCGCGCGCGCGTGTGTGTGTGTGTGTGTGTGTGTGTGTGTGTGTGTGCGTATGTGTGTGTGTGAGTGTGTGTGTGTGTGATGTGTGTGTGGTGTGGTGTTGTGTGTGTGGTGTGCGCGCGTGCGTCGCGTCGTGCGTGCGTGCGTCCGTGCGTGCGTGCGTGCGTGCGTGCGTGTGTGTGTGTGTGTGTGTGTGTGTGTGTGTGTGTGTGTGTGTGTGTTTTGTGTGTGTGTGTGTGTGTGTGTGTGTGTGTGTGTGTGGGTGTGTTTTGTGTGTGTTGTGTGCGTATGAGTGCGGTGCGTGTGTGTGTGTGTGTGTGTGGTGTGTGTGCGTGTGCGTGCGTTGTGTGTGTGTGTGTGTGTGTGTGTGTGGGTGTGTGTGTGTGTGTGTGCATATGTGAGTGTACAGAGAGAGAGAGAGAGAGAGAGAGAGAGAGAGAGAGAGAGAGAGAGAGGAGAGAGAGACGAGACGTAGACGGTAAGCAGATCTCTTTCCATTTCTATGGCACCTCCACTGTACCCTCCACCTTTTTTTTCAACGTTTCAATCGCCAATAGCTTTCATATAATATAAACTAGACGGTCAGTGTCCCCTTGATCTTTGAAACTGTGTCAGTGACACTGATACGACGACAGCCACATCATGTTGAGGGGCTGTTCTGTCAACACAATGCGTGCAGTCTTTTGTAATGCTGATAATCTCTGCATTCCTTGTCTGCTTGCCCTTATTGATCGTCCACTGCCTCATATCACGACTGCGAAGTTCACAAAAGACAATATGATTGCTTGTTTTAAAAGAGAAACGAAATTTTCGATTTCGCGTCTACGATTATCAGCTTTTTTATTTCCAGGGACGAGAAGTTCAAGAGATGTCACCTGAAGAGAGCATTCCCGCAACAACTGGTGCTCCTTGTCAACATATTTTGACCGTCACAAACCCCATGGCCTTTAATCATAATGTTTGCTAACCAGATCTGTTTACGAGAGAACGGACATTGAATTCGAGGGTTTGGGCAGAAACATGCGCTATTGATAGTGGTTGCAAAGACTGGATTTTCTCCTTTCGTTTCGCTTCCGACTACTTTAGCAAATATGTATGGTGATTATGAGGTGTAGGCGATCAAAAAAACTCCAGTTTCCCTTCTTTCATCTATTTTAACGTTGAAAGAGACTTTGAGTCGATTCGTAAACACAAGAAAGGTGGCCGTTTTACGTGGGTGAATATCAGTACCTAAACTTTTTTTCCTGTTATCAATGGAACGAAAAATATTTTGACAGAGAGATAAAAGCACAAGATTCAACAGCGTGTACTATGTGTGTGTTGTCGTGGTGTGTGTGTGTGTGTGTGATTTGTGTGTGTGCGTGTGTGGCGTGAGGTGCGTGTAGTGCGGTGAGTGTGGTTGTTGTGTGTGTGTGTGTGTGTTGTGTGTGTGACATTATGAACAACAATGGTTGCTGTTAGGGAAGCCTGCGTTTAGCATGATGTCAGCTGTCAGTCTAAACAAAATGCGACAAACAACCATACAAAATTTCCAACACTCACCCAAGCGAAAACTTGTGGTTGGAGGTGCACAGGCTGAGAGGGCGCGAGGTCAGTCTTTCAACTGGTATTAAAGAGGTTGGTTGTTTTTCCAAAGATGACATAACTCACATATCCACAGGCACTCGACGCTGTCGGCAACATTAATGGGATGTTTCAACTTGATGAATTACTGCACTAGTTGTATCTGTCTTGTCCGGTAGTTCTGCTGTTTTTGTGTCTGGACACAATGGTGAAGCGTCCTGAGATGAACGTAAAAAACAAACCACACCACAAAACTATAAACATGAACAAAGAAAACATATAAGAACCGAAGCAAAGAAGATGAGATATGTTAGCATGAAAAAAGAAGATACAGATGACTTTTATCATCATTCTTCTCACTCATTATTATTATTATATATTATTATCACCATTAGACTAACGACTGTTCACAGTTTAATCCGAAAATTGGTATATTAACAAATAGAGAGAAAATGCATGATGGGTACTGGGGATATCTACATCAAATGACAGGTGGTGTTTTAGCATCTTTTCGACTATCGATGGTGCTGTCTATACCCCTCAGAACAGACATGGTAAATGTCATGCTACGCAAAAATAAAAAAAGACATCGGTTAAAAAGTGTACTGAATATTTTGCTTTGAAACTCCTGCAACAACAGAGCACGGAAGCCAAATCCGAATGTGTTGAACAGCCCAGTATCCATCAAATAGAGATGGACTATTTCCAGTACTTGCACAGCTGCGATGAACTCGTTGAAATGATTGGAAACCTTGCAAGCGGTCAACATCCCTGAGACCATCCCTGAAGGTCACTCTCAAGAACATGGCGGAGAATGCCGTCAGTTGAGGGTGATCCGTACGTTGTCCATCCAGCAACAACAAATGCCCCACCTCATGCCACGGAACTCCAGACACTGTAGTGCGTTGACCCTCCTAGGACCAGAGAATCTCCAACACTGCAAGAGACTTACCGCATTGTGTAATGCTTCATCGGCCAAATGCCCTTAGAGTAATGGGGCCTCAAAATGATGTCTGAACACATATGAATACCAGCAAGCGAGATATCATCTACCTTAGAACTGTACTAGATATCCACCAAGGCACATTTCATTGAGTTTTAACCTATTTACACTTTGAGAAAAAAAAATCTATCCAGCAGCAGACCGGTGTCCATGTCCTCAATCTAGATTTCAAAGAAGGCATAATCAATGGAAATCTGGTGGCATGTGTGGATGTGTGGCACAAATGAAAGACCGTTGTTCCTGCCGTTGGAAGCTTGAAGACAACCGCCATTCCACAACGGGGTATGGATCAAACTGACCTAGTGCGCAACTGTAAATGTTTGTATTGTGATAGAATTATTTCTATCAATTTCACCTGCATGTTAGTCAGGGCTGCCATTTAAATCACCCAATCACTGTTTAATCTACGCCTGGAACGCAATTAATGACATGAGGCACATGAAATCATGGTGAATGACAGATTTGGACGGGACATCAAGAAGTATTATGGCTTGGCACGGTCACGCCAAAGAAGACCCCTTTGAATTCCAGCCACACACCACAACCATCAAAATACGATAGAACTGTATATAACATAGAAGCTATAGAGTCCTGTTCAAACAGTTCACTTATCGAGGAGCATCCTTGCAATATGGGTGGATCTGGAGAATAAAAAATCATCTCAAATAGGCGAAAAGGCCAGCCCCCCCGCCACCGCACTGCTCAATCAAGCATGTGATATGGAAGAAAGAAAAAGACATGTTCACATGCAACATAAATAGGGGGCTTTTGTACGTACACTGGTATCTTTGATCTTTTACTAGGTACGTATCAGGTGCATGTGGCCCCAGCAATTGGGTCTGGATAGAGAAAGAACCAGCAGTGGAACATTCGAGTGGTTACCAAAAAGATTTAACATCAGTTTACAGACCCTTCAATCATTAATCAGCAAAAGGATTAAACATCACGCAGCACATGGGTCGTGTGTGGGGGATTTCTACTGAGATTAGGCAGGAAAAGGGCACTAAACTGTATAGCATAGCAAACAAAATGCCTGGTGCAATCTTGACAAAAAGATCCTTGTATAAAGAATAGGGAAGTTAAAGTGAAAACAGAAAAAAATGCCTGACAAATTATACAAGAGTATATATCCTGAACAGCATGTTGCAGAGACCAGGAACCATTATCGCACACAACCACAGAACTTGAGGACCGGTGATTTGTTCTCCCCAGCAAAATTAAGTGAGCCCTATGACTTTCAGAGAATTTAAAGGTGAAAAGAATAAGAAGAAGAAAGAAGCAGAAAAGAAAGGAGGTGGGAGAGGAGGAGCGTGCGGGAGTAAGAGGAGGGATGGTAGGAGGGTGTTGGAAAGGAAGAAGAAGGAATAAGGAATATAGAAACACTCATAACCAACCAGGAGTCTACAAAACGGGCAACAACAAAACAAATAACAAGAACACGTGTAAACACGAAAGGAAGAAGAGAAATTGTTTTCATCGCGTCCAAGCATTGTTTTCGGCCGGTGTGACGTGGAAAACCAAAACAAAACAAAACAAACACAAAGACAAAACAAACCAAAACAAGAAAAAAAAGAAAAAAATTAAGAAAGAAGACCTATGTTTGTTGTTGGGTTTTTGTGTATTTTTTTTTATGGGCATAAATGTCTGTGTATAATGAGAAAAACAAAAGATGAAATCACTAGTCGAAACACAGGTAGAAGGGGGTGGTATATTTTAGTGCAAGTCATCCTTCTTGCATGTTGAAAAGGGTTGTGTTTAATGATATCACAATAAACCGACCATACCAGAAGCAGACATAGTGCACGGATAGTTAATTGTTTGGGCAGGAGTCAGGCGATCGTGATGTCATGACAATGATACATACCAAGAAACTTCCATGAACCGGTAATAATGCATGACGCCCACACATAGAAAGTAAACGGGAACCCATGTAGGTGAGATTTTATCAGACTAGACAAAAAACATTACCATAAGCTCCTAGCCTTCGCTAATGAGGTATGGTTAATTTCGTCTCCTCACCGGCACTAATCAACGCGTGTATTTTTTGTACCGTATGAACTTGTTTTACATGATCTTTTACATAATCAGTATCTCTGTCAACAGGATCTTACGGAGTACCCAGTCACCTTACGTGCAACCACACACAGGAAGAATGTATTTAGATGGCCACTGATTTTTACGTCTAAAAACATTACAAATACTAAACACAATAGCCCGTTCGATACTGATATGTTTTTTGACAGTTGTCCCGTCCCCAGGCATCAATGCGGGTGTTTTTTGTGATTTTTGTTTTTTTTTACCTATGAACTATGGTTACAGTGATCTGGTATTTACATAATCAGTAGGTCTAACACGTGTCACATGATCTTAACAGTACACATCACTTACGTTGGTCAGACCACACACGGAAATGTGTTAGATGGGCCACGCAATTCCCAAAACATCCATAAGGTGAAAGTGTTTAGCACTGTTCTGTTTTCACATGACTGATAACCCGAAGCAGATCGTGACCGGTCCCTGGAGGTGATACAAGTGCAACCACCTTCAATTTAAAAAGATCTACTATTTGTCAATGAGGAACTGCTGATTGACAAATGTGTCCGTTGACCGACGTCCTTACTGACATCCACGATTATGATGTAATGCTAACAGCTTCACCTCTACCGGTTTAACATGACAATGGTCTGGACAGTAAAAGATTAATAAAAACCCAGAGTAATGCAACGATGGAATGTGCCTTTGATATGACCGATTTCTGTTCATATTTAACCTGTTCTCTTTTGCCCTGTATTGTTGTGCCACTTCCACTGTGGATGTTTGCTTGCTTGGTGAAGATGGCAAGCGTATTTCGGCATAAGGGCTGGAAAAGGTAAGAACAAAGGTCCAATGGCAGTTTTGAATTCTGATTGGCCTTTTAGAAACTCTTTTTTTTTTCATGTTCGTACAGGATGGACAAATGGTAAACATAAGATTTTTTGTTATGTCACGTCCTCACACAGGATAAGTCCAACCACTTCTTATAGTCACATTTTACGCCGGGATGCTTGGAGACCCCAGACCAAGTGTACAGAAAGACCAGAACTAATGTCTGCATGGATAGAAGAAAGAAGTTGATCAAATATCCTGGGAGCCGAAACGCCACAAAGGAAAAGGAAGAACATCCAAGAAACTGTACCTTGGACGAGTGAGACCTTTCCTAACCTACGGTAACAGGCTGACCTGGGGGACAAGCAATCGCCAATACTGACACTGGACAAAGTGTGCCATTGGTCCCGAATAACCAGGGACGTCCCAGGATCCTCAACTGGCGCTCTTCAAATCCCCCTGATCCAATCCATGGAAACTCTTACAGGTATTCATAGCCTTGAAAAGCAGGAAAGATTGCCATAGCCCTCAACCCAGGCTGCCAAATGTTCAAGAGGTAGGAAGTAATCACCACCATGGACAAGACGAATGTCAGAAAGCCCAAACCAAGTGCAACACTGAAGCGCAGCGGGTTTTTGTGAACAATGCTCGCAGGACTCGAGAGGCGTACGCCCCTGACTCAATGCTAACCACAGGGAACAAGCATATTCCCAACCAGACATCTCTGTACCCACTTGGAGAAGGGACCAAGGTTTTCCTGGAGTCAGAGAGACGCATCCCAGGTCATTCTCACGAAAGTTCAACACAGTCAGTAACAAGAAGAAAAGCAGCTGGTCCTAAGAGTCAAATGGTAGCAGGCATATCCCAAGGAGCTGTGTACATATGCATACATTGACAGCACGCAGATGATGCCTACTACAAGAAAGTGGAGGGTGTGAGAATATTGCTTACCTTGACAGGATGGTCAAGGCACAGCCGTGCCGAGGTCGGAATCCTGTTCGGTGTCCCAATCGAAAAGTTTTCTCGGGCAATTCCGTCCACTAACTACAAATGCGGAGCCAGTTTGCAGCTGGCAGACAGCAGCGGAGACACTGTGGCGAACAGGGAGAGGCCATACATCCCAAAGTCGTCATCTTCTTGAAATGCCGCTGTCAGAATACTGCCGGCTGTACAGAACCCAGAAGACGCGGACCTCAACCCCCTTGTTTCCTGCCCCGCCAACTGGCGATCAGAGCCACCTGACTAACGCATCACATCAGTGGATACCCTCACACTGCAACATAAGCAAGTCGAAGGGGTGATGAGGAGGCAGACCGAACTGGCGAAGGAAGGAGGAAAGACAGCAGCCACAAGATGGAACAGGAAATCTCCTATGAAGAGGCCAGACCAATCATCAAGGGTAGAATGCATAGGACAAGATGGCTTTCAGGAGGGTCATCTACATCCGATTGATTACAACTGGACAGATTGCCCTACTACCCGCTCCTACCCAGACCAGACCAAGTAAACATTGTGATAGCCTGATGACGGGGGGGGCGGCGACTCAATGTTGTACAACCATACATATTTCACAATTTTTTCCGCATTGCCGGAGTCTTGCAAGTAGTCCCCTGCGGTACAGCCACAATGACAAGTGGAGGGACACTCTCCCTAGCAAGGACTGCCGAGCGACAGCCATAATATGAGATCATCGACCTGGCCCTGCGTGACTAACCGATTAGGGAGAAACTCTAACGACATCTCTGTAGATGGTCTTGTTCGGCGCATACAGCAGCCTTCTTCGAGTGCATGCCTCGGTGCCTGTATTTGTAGCGAACGACGACGAATCAATAAAGGGTATATAACACATTTGTCCGTTTAAAGGTGTCTCGTGTGTCGTTCCTCCCATTCATGCTGGTCAAAATGACGTGTGTAGGTCTTCACTAGTCGCGGGGCAGGCTTTGTTCACATCTTTGCGTGCCTGGTTGCCAGTCCTCATAACATGATACATTTGGTGTTTGAGTTAAACAAGGTGTCAATGGAGTTGATTGAAGGGTGCGATCTTTTACCGTTTCATAAGCTCTTATGTTTTGTTGTTTTGTTTTCTAAAAAGGCCCTTATATCTCATCACGGGTGGACAGGATATGCTTAAATGGATTAATAACCGAAGTGTGATATCGCAAACCGACAAAAAGTGCAAATTAGAATCTTAGCCGTCCCAATTCTGGCCTGGAAATGTGATGATGCATCACCCACCTCTCTATGACCCTGCTAGTGATTGACCAACGGCAATCAGATCATAATGTGGTGTCAGCAGTTCCGTTCCTGTGTCGCAAGACTAGTATCCGAGAGTATCCTGACAAAACCTGTGAAAGGATTCTAACACATTGTCTTATAGGGAGGGTGGGGATCCTACTGTATAGTTACAAGACGAATTTTACAGGTTTGGCTTATAATAAACGGCTGAACCAGGACCATTGAAGGTCACCGTATACTCATTTACACACCTAGTCTTCAGGGATGACATGCTTCCTCTTTTAACTCCGTCTGATCTATGGCAACTTCAGTCTTTCCATGAGCACTGAAAAGAAGTTTGTCCTTCTTTTCTGCTGTTCCCCGTCTTTTTTTCTTCTTCTTCCGTGCTCTCTCCTCGGTCCTCGATCCTCACTCCTTCCTCTCCCCCCCTCCCCACGTCCCCCACTCACTCGCTCTCTCCGGCGTCTTCCCCCCCTCTCTCTCCTCTCTCTTCTATCTCGTCATCTCCACATCATCCCCTGACCTTGCATTGCCAACTCTCCTCATTAAGGCTACTATCGGGAGGGAAGAAATTATCTTAACCCATTTCCTCCGCTGCTGTTTCGCCTGGCTTCTCTCCTCCCCAGAAGTGTCTTGTCGAAATGTGTCCTGCCCACTCCTCGCCATGAATTGTGTTCCTCCGTCTTACTGTGTGTCCTTACTCTGTATTCAGTCATCTGACAGCAACTGTTCCGACGGTAACTACATGAGGAACGAACGAGCTTATCCGGGGGGGGTCTGGTCCTGTGGTGTGAATTCGGTCAGAAACTGATTGTATTCGAAAATGTTCGTTGTAAAACGTATATTGGTCAGTGTTTTAACTATGTCAGACAGCATGCCGTAGTAAAGCCGGGTAGAAGATCATGTGGCTACTGTTGCTTCTGAGTTGACGGTGAAGTGAGAAGCGAGCATCCGAAACAGTGTTGTCAGAAGACGTGGGACATTGCTCTTCTTCTGAAGTTGACTCTCAGACAAACAACATATGTCAGAGGTGAGATTCTTCACTTGCAACACTTTCCTCAGCAACAAGTTCATTTCAGTCCGTTGATGTCATCACGATTAGGTTTTTTTTTTTTGTCTCCTGCAGGTCAAAGCATCTTGTCATCGTCCCGTGGTCTTCGATGTACAGACTGGTCTCAGACATTACGTTTGGTTTTTGCTCCTGTATCAAGAAGGAATCTTACCGGCATTTCGTTTAAACAACATTTTTTCTCGTATGTTTTTTCTCCTTTTTGCGGGGGTTCTGTCATCAATCTTGAGAACTTTCATCTTCACTTTCCTGTGTCTGTCTCTCTTCTTCGATGTGTCGAATTCTGGGTTTTCTTTCTTCTGAAACTGCTTGGGTGTTTTGCGCACATGGCCAGGCAAAATGATTATGTGGGCACGACACAAGCGAAAAAGTTTTTTTCTTTGCTTTTTTCGTTTTTTTAAAGTTTGGCTTTGACCATTATTTCTTTTGCTGATCCTCATTTTCCTGGAGTGATTTCCACCACAATATCTGCATCTTCACCCCGTTTTCACCCTGGTCTCTGAATTGCTTCGTTTGCTTCTTGTTTAGAGCTTGTTTGCTATTTTTCTCGAAATGCTTGGATTTCCTGCGCATCCGAGCGGATTTGAAGGATTGTTATGGCTTTAAGAGAGACGTTCCATGCGCTTCATGCCAGCAATTTCAACCAGCTGCAGGGTCAGATGTCAGCTATTCTCGCAGAGGCTTTCTCTTCTCACACATCCAAGATGAGTTTTGATCGCAGAGTCCTCGTCACGCACGCCGCAACACGATTTGGTCTCAATCGGAGCAGTCTGTCTTCCAGTGGACCTAATTTTGGGGGGGGGCGAGAAAGGGTCTATCACAGGAGCAGTCGCCTCAGGTCTGCTGCCACAAACTCTTCCATGGAGCGACAGGTCAGAGAAAAGATCGTACCCCGCCGGCCTGTGATCGGCAATGTTAGCGGCTTGAACGCTGCGTAATTTGTTATTGGTGTGGCCACCGTATTCTTTTCGTATCGAAATTGTTCTGAGAACTATGTCTATGT